>JARQOC010000003.1:858732232-858822088 GCA_033576535.1 Allobates femoralis | reverse complement strand
GAAAGGGGCGAATTCTGGAGATGTTCTTCAGGTGCAAGCGGCAAGAGCGGGCGAGAGATTGTATATATGGGGTGAAGGAAAGATCAGAGTCAAACATAACACCCAGACAGCGAGCCTGCATATTCGGCACTATTGTGGTGCCGCACACTGAGAGAGAGAGATGTCATATTTAGGGAGGTTAGTGGAGGACGAGACCAGGAGTAGTTTAGTTTTGGAAAGATTAGGTTTCAGGTAGAGAGCGGACATGATATTGGAAACTGCGGTTAGACAGTCATTGGTGTTCTTTATTAGAGCGGGAGTAAGGTCAGGGGAAGAGGTGTATAGTTGTGTGTCATCAGCATAAAGATGGTACTGAAAGCCAAATCTGCTGATGGTCTGTCCAATCGGGGCTGTGTAGAGTGAGAAGAGAAGAGGTCCAAGGACTGAACCCTGAGGGACCCCAATAGTGAGGGGAAGAGGGGAAGAAGTGGAGCCAGCAAATGATACACTGAAAGAGCGGTCAGAAAGATAGGAAGACAACCAGGAGAGAGCAGTGTCCTTGATGCCAATGGAGTGCAGCATGGAGAGTAGGAGATGGTGGTCAACAGTGTCAAAGGCTGCAGAGAGATCAAGAAGGATAAGCAGAGAGTGGTGACCATTACGTTTTGCCGTCAGAAGGTCATTGGTCACTTTGATGAGGGCAGTTTCTGTAGAATGTTGGGGGCGGAAACCAGACTGTAATGGGTCTAGAAGAGAGTGAGTAGAGAGGTAATGAGTGAGGCGGGAGTAGACCAGGCGCTCCAGGAGTTTAGAGATGAAGGGGAGATTGGAAACTGGTCTGTAGTTGTTTGTGCAGGAAGGGTCGAGAGAAGATTTCTTTAATAAAGGAGTGATGATAGAGTGTTTAAAGGAGGAGGGGAAGACGCCAGAAGAGAGGGAGAGATTGAAGATTTTGGTTAAGTGAGTGGTGACCACTCGAGAGAGAGACTGGAGTAGGTGGGAGGGGATGGGGTCAGCAGTGCATGTCGTGGGACGAGAGGAGCCTGGAGACTTCATCTTCTGTGACCGGGTCAAAAGTAGTGAGTGAGCCACAGGAAATGTGGGGAGAGGTAGGGGTAACAGCAATTTGAGGTTGGGAGTTGACTTCCTGACGGATGTTTTCTATTTTCTCTGTGAAGTGGGAAGCCAGGTCATCAGCATAGAGGTCAGTGATGGGGGTCTGCACTTTAGGACTGAGGAGAGAGTGAAAGGTGTCAAAGAATTTTTTTGGGTTGTTGGATAGTGAGGAGATCAAAGTGGTGAAGTAGGTTTGTTTGGCAACGTGAAGGGCAGAATTGCAAGTTCTCAGCATAAATTTGTAGTGAATGAAGTTTTTTGGAGTGCGACTTTTCCTCCATAGACGTTCAGCACTCCTAGAGCATCGCTGCAGGAGTCGAGTTTGTGATGTGAGCCAGGGCTGTTTTGCTCTGTGTTTGGAGGTTTTGAGGATGAGGGGCGCTACTTGGTCCAAGGTCCTTCTGAGAGAGTCATTTAAGTAATTGACTGCCATATCGGGACAGGAAAATGAGGAGATTGGGGACAGTGATGAGTGTAGAGAGTCTGAGAATGTGTGAGGGTTTATGGCCTGTAGATTTCTGAATGTGTGATATGTAGGAATGTGCTGGGGTGGGCGAGGGTTAGTGAGTGTGAAGGAGAGACTGTTGTGGTCAGAGAGGGGAAGTTCTGAATTATCTAAGGAGGAGGTTGAGCAGAGCCGGACAAAGATGTCTTGTGTAACATTGTGGCCCCACAGACTGAACTTTACACCCTATAGATTATACTGTGAAGGGGTACATACATTTGTTTGTTTGTTTGAAGTTTGCATGTCCCTTGGATTTAATTGGTAATTTAACCCCTTCACCCCTGGGCGATTTTCCATACTTTGTTTTTCCCTCCTTTTTCTTCCAAAAACCATAATAGAGATACGAAGGATTGTTTTTTGAATTACATCATTCATTTTACCATATAGTGGACTGGAAAATTGAGAAAAAAATTCCAAGTGCGGTTAAATTGCAGGAAAAAGTGCAATTACACAATTGTTTTGGGTTTCTTATTCATCATGTTCACTATATGGTAACACTGACGTATCGGTATGATGCCTCAGGTCAGTACTATATGGTAACACTGACATGTCTGTATGATGTCTCAGATCAGTATTATATGGTAACACTGACGTATCGGTATGATGCCTCGGCTCAGTACTATATGTTAACACATGTGTCTGTATGATGTCTCAGGTCAGTACTATAAGGTAACACTGACCTGTCGGTATGATGTCTCGGGTCAGTACTATATGGTAACACAGATGTGTCTGTATGATGTCTGGGGTCAGTACTATATGGTAACATTGACCTGTCGGTATGATGTCTGGGGTCAGTACTATATGGTAACACTGAGGTGTCGGTATGATGTCTGAGGTCAGTACTATATGGTAACACTGAGGTGTCGGTGTGATGTCTGGGGTCAGTACTATATGGTAACACTGACGTGTCTGTATGATGCCTCGGGTCAGTACTATATGGTAACACTGACATGTCTGTATGATGCCTTGGGTCAGTACTATATGGTAACACTGACATGTCTGTATGTTTAAAGATATATTTATTAGTCAACAAGGAAACAACAAAAGTAAGTTGAGATGAAAGAATTTCAGCATATACATAAATTATAAATATAATGAATGCATAGTATACAAATTCAGAGAAGAAATAAATAATATAAGAGAAAAACAGACACGATTTGCGTCATAGCGGCTTTACCGCTCCTTTGATGACGCGCACAGGCTCTCTGCTGTTTAGCACACCCATCAGGGCGTGAATAATTAACTAGCAGGCGGCGGGGAGAAGCATGAAGGAACGTCTTTTGCGGCTTCTTAAATGCTGAGAAGCCGCAGATCACGAGGAATAAAAAAACTTATATAAAGTTTGCATTATCGCTATAAAGACATAAAGGGATGGCTAAAACAGTATTAGCATGGTGCAGGGACAGGTATAAAGAGGCTGGGGGCTCATTTTTCAGGGTCAGGTTCCCTTTAAGGCCAAGGATCTTTTATGTTTTGGGAGATCACATATCCCATTCAACAATACAGCAGACTAAAAAGTTAAGACCATGTCTAAAGTCGGCGTCACACACGTCAATGTCGCCAGCGATCTGATTGCTGGCGACATTGACGGATGACCGCCGGTGAGCTGTCACACAGGCAGACTCACCAGCGATCATTTTACCAGCGACATCGTGCAAATGATTGAAATATTTTTCCACGATGTCTGCAGGCTGGTATCGAGGGTAAACTGCGGGTAACTAGGCAGCGCGCGATGCCTAGATACCCGATGTATACCTTGGTTACCAGCCTTCTCCGCTCACCGGCTGGTATCCAAGGTACACAGCGGGTAACTAGGGTCCCTAGTTACCCGCAGTTTACCCTGGATACCAGCTCCCAGCACTTCCTGAGAGGCGCTGGGAGCTGGCTGATCGCGTCTACCGGTGTCACACGCAGCGATGCTGCGTGTACATCGGGTGACCATCACCAGATTTTTGGTCCAGTCCAAAAACCTGGCGACCATCAACCAGTGATTTATCGCTGGTTGATATACCATGTCACACGCGTCAATATCGCTGCAATGTCACGTGCAGCAGTGACATTGACAGCGGTATTGACGCATGTGACGGCCCCTTAAGTCTAAAACTAAATTGATCAGGGTCTGTACATCTAACCAAAAGGAACGTAACTTTAAGCATGACCAAAAAATGTGACGGACAGATCCCACTAGTTCACATTTTCTCCAACATAAATTAGAAACAGTAGGGTCTATCTTATGCAATTTTAAAGGTGTAGAATACCACTTGGTATATACTTTATATTGAGCTTCCAGAAGTGTTGAGCAGGGGACAGAGGAGTAAATATTTTTTAAAATGATGGGCAACTGGTTATGTAAAGTATGATTATCAATGTCAAGTTGGTGATCCCATACTGTATAGAATCAAATTATTAAAAGTCACATCCTTATTAAAAGTTTTATAGATATTATTAGGTTTCCCCACAAGTTGGCTTCCAGTGTGACGAAGTAGGAGGTCAATATTGTTAGGTAGTGTAAAGTCTAGACGTGGGTTGCTTAAAGTCTCACGCAGTAAAGTCCAAGTAGGTCTGTCAGATTTAGGTAGGCTGAAACGAGAAGAGACAACCTCAAAAGAGGTGTAACCTTCTCGAGGCGTCCATAGTACTTCTGCCACTGACAAGACCCGTTTGGTCAGCTTGAATTAAGCGAGTTGTATACTTAGATAGTCTATTAACAACAACTATGGCTATAATTTTAGCATCAGTGTTTAAGAGCGAAATGGGCCTATAATCTCTGACATTTAGGGCATCCCCTTTATCCTTGGGAATGACTGTAATTAATGCTTTCTGCATTTCTGCAGGAAGAAGGGATGACATGGAGGCCGAATTAAGAAGACTAGATAAATGAGGTGTCAGGATGTCAGCAAAATTTTTGAAATATTCATTAGATAATCCATCGGGTCCAGGCGATTTCCCAGTTTTGAGGGATTTCACTGCTTCTGTAATCTCAGAATTTTGAAAGGGACAATTAAGAAGATCCACCTCTTCAGTAGTCAGAGAGGGAATGCTTAAGGAACCCAGAAAAGAGTTAATATCCAACAGAGAGGGTTGTACAGACCCTGGACTTTATCATTTAAATTATAAAGGTTTTTATAGAAGTGCAGGAATTCACTTGAAATCTCCTCTGGGTGTCTGTAAATCAACCCCTGCTTGTTTTTGATTAGTAGAATCCTCCTCTTTTGTCTCATCAGTTTTATTCGATGGGCGAAAAATGTATTAGGTTTATTGTGACAAATATAGTAATTTAGTTTAGAAGACTGAATCATTTTGTTATAGTCAGAAATTAAAAAGGACCTTAATTCTATTCTAAGCTTTAAGATTTTAAGCTGGGTAGACGAAGAAGGAGACGCTATTTGTGATTCTTCTAGGGTACGAATGTCAACTACCAGAGATGCAAGTTTGGCATTATAGATGAATTTAGTTCAATCAACTTGCCCCTAACTACTGTTTTATGGGCTAACTACAATGTCTCAATACTAAATGCATCACCATCGTTCTCTTTAAAGTAATAATTTAGAGTGTCTATCAATTCCCTTCTTGAGTTGGGATAAGAATAAAGAAAGGTATTGGCCCTCCGAATCCTAGTGGATGAAGCACCCCCTCTAGGGACCAACTCCAAAACTATCGGAATGGTCAGACCAAGTCTTTGGCGGGATATTGATCTTTTTAATTTCATATATATAGAAACATATCAGCGAGAACTAGATCTATTCTACAGTCATGGCCAAAAGTTTTGAGAATGACACCAAAATGATATTTTCACATGCTCTGCTGCCCTCTGGTTTTTATTTGTGTTTGTCTGATGTTTCTATCACATACAGAAATATAATTGCAATCATATTATGACACCAAAAGGTTCTATTGACAGAATGAGTTAATGCAGCAATTCAATATTTGCAGTGTTGACCCTTCTTCTTCAGGACCTCTGCAATTCTCCCTGCTGCTCTCAATCAACTTCTAGACCAAATCCTGACTGATCACCGTCCATTCTTGCATAATCAATGCTTGCATTTTGCCAGAAGTTGTGGTTTTTGTTTGTCCACCCGTCTCTTGATGATTGACCACACGTTCTCAATGGGATTAACATCTGGGAGTTTCCAGGCCATGGACCCAAAATCTCTATGTTTTGTTCCCTGAGCCATTTAGTGATCACCTTTGCTTTATGGCAAGGTGCGCCATCATGCTGGAAAAGGCATTGTTGGGCGCCAAACTGCTCTTGGACGGTTGGGAGAAGTTGATCTTGGAGGACATTCTGGTACCATTCTTTATTCATGGCTGTGTTTTTAGGCAAGACTGTGAGTGAGCCAATTCCCTTGGCTGAGAAGCAACCCCACACATGAATGGTTTCAGGATGCTTTACAGTTGGCATGAGACAAGACTGGTGGTAGCGCTCACCTCTTCTTCTCCAAATAAGCTGTTTTCCAGATGTCCCAAACAATCGACAAGGAGATTCATCAGAGAAAATTACTTTACCCCATTCCTCAGCAGTCCACTCCCTGTACCTTTCCCCCAGTCCTCAGCAGTCCACTCCCTGTACCTTTCCCCCAGTCCTCAGCAGTCCACTCCCTGTACCTTTCCCCCAGTCCTGAGCAGTCCACTCCCTGTACCTTTTCCCCAGTCCTCAGCAGTCCACTCCCTGTACCTTTTGCAGAATATCAGTCGGTCCCTGATGTTTTTTCTGGAAAGAAGTGGCTTCTTTGCTGCCCTCCTTGAAACCAGGCCTTTTTCAAAGAGTCTCCGCCTCACAGTGCGTGCAGAAGCACTCACACCTGCCTGCTGCCATTCCTGAGCAAGCTCGGCACTGCTGGTAGTCCGGTCCCGCAGCTGAAACAGTTTTAAGATACGGTCCTGGCGCTTGCTGGTCTTTCTTGGGCGCCCTGGAGCCTTTTTGACAACAATGGAAGCTCTCTCCTTGAAGTTCTTGATGCGATAGATTGTTGACTGAGGTGCAATCTTTCTAGCTGCGATACTCTTCCCTGTTAGGCCATTTTTGTGCAGTGCAATGATGGCTGCACGTGTTTCTTTAGAGATAACCATGGTTAACTGAAGAGAAACAATGATACCAAGCACCAGCCTCCTTTTAAAGTGTCCAGTGGTGTCATTCTTACTTAATCATGACTGATTGTTCGCCAGCCCTGTCCTCATCAACACCCACACCTGTGTTAATGGAACAATCACTAGAACGATGTTAGCTGCTCCTTTTAAGGCAGGACTGCAATGATGTTGAAGTGTGTTTTGGGGTTAAAGTTTATTTTCTAGGCAAATATTGACTTAGCAAGTAATTGCTGTTAAGCTGATCATTCTTTATGACATTCTGGAGTATATGCAAATTGCCATTAGAAAAACTGAAGCAGTAGACTTTGTGAAAATTAATATTTGTATCATTCTCAAAACTTTTGGCCATGACTGTAGATAAGGAAAGGCGGGAATCCGAGTAGTATGTGTATTCTCTAGAAGAGGAATGAGTACATCGAAATACGACATATAAGCTCTCTCTATCAATCCAAGGATTCAAGGTTAAATTAGAAACTCCACAAGTTCCAGAGGAATTCAAAAATGCATCAGGTATTACATTAAAATCCCCAAAGAGAATCAAAGAACCCTTACGATTTTCCGAAATTAAAGTCATTAACTCTTTCAAAAATCTAATCTGACCCTTATTAGGAGCATACAGAGTAACCAAGGTATAATAGACACCAATAAGCCTAATGATTAAAAATTATATATCTTCCCTCTGTATCCGCAATAATAGTCTCCTGTTCAAATTGGATGTTATTTCTAATCAAAAAGGCGACACCCGCCTTCTTTTTTTTCTGAGAGGCTAAGATAATAGATGAAAATAACTTAATTCCAAGTTTTGAATCATTATCATTAGAAAACTTAGTCTCCTGCAACCCCACAATATCTATTTTAAATCTAGATATGTCTCTCCACGGTAGATACCTCTTATGAGGGGAATTTAGGCCATGTACATTCAGGGACATGAAATTAATGGCCATACAGTCATGGCCAAAAGTATTGACACCCCTGCCATTCTGTCAGATAATACTCAGTTTCTTCCTGAAAATGATTGCAATCACAAATTCTTTACTATTATTATCTTCATTTAATTTGTCTTCAATGAAAAAAAACACAAAAAGAGAATTGTCCTAAAGCCAAATTGGATATAATTCCACACCAAAGATAAATAAGGGGGTGGACAAAAGTATTGACACTCTTAGAAATATCAAGTGATGCTTCTCTAATTTGTGTAATTAACAGCACCTGTAACTTACCTGTGGCATCTAACAAGTGTTGGCAATAACTAAATCACACTTGCAGCCAGTTGACATGGATTAAAGTTGACTCAACCTCTGTCCTGTGTCCTTGTGTGTACCACATTGAGCATGGAGAGAAGAAAGACCAAAGAACTGTCTAGGACTTGAGAAACCAAATTGTGAGGAAGCATGAGCAATCTCAAGGCTACAAGTCCATCTCCAAAGACCTGAATGTTCCTGTGTCTACCGTGCGCAGTGTCATCAAGAGGTTTAAAGCCCATGGCACTGTGGCTAACCTCCCTAGATGTGGACGGAAAAGAAAAATTGACTAGAGATTTCAAAGCAAAATTGTGCGGATGGTGGATAAAGAACCTCGACTAACATCCAAACAAGTTCAAGCTGCCCTGCAGTCTGAGGGTACAACAGTGTCAACCCGTACTATCCGTCGGTGTCTGAATGAAAAGGGACTGTATGGTAGGAGACCCAGGAAGACCCCACTTCTTACCCAGAGACATAAAAAAGCCAGGCTGGAGTTTGCCAAAACTTACCTGAGAAAGCCTAAAACGTTTTGGAAGAATGTTCTCTCTTTTTGGTAAAAGGCATCAACATAGAGTTTACAGGAGAAAAAAAAGAGGCATTCAAAGAAAAGAACACGGTCCCTACAGTGAAACATGGCGGAGGTTCCCTGATGTTTTGGGGTTGCTTTGCTGCCTCTGGCACTGGACTGCTTGACCGTGTGCATGGCATTATGAAGTCTGAAGACTACCAACACATTGTGCAGCATAATGTAGGGCCCAGTGTGAGAAAGCTGGGTCTCCCTCAGAGGTCATGGGTCTTCCAGCAGGACAATAACCCAAAACACACTTCAAAAAGCACTAGAAAATGGTTTGAGAGAAAGCACTGGAGACTTCTAAGGTGGCAGCAATGAGTCCAGACCTGAATCCCATAGAACACCTGTGGAGAGATCTAAAAATGGCAGTTTGGAGAAGACACCCTTCAAATATCAGGGACCTGGAGCAGTTTGCCAAAGAAGAATGGTCTAAAATTCCAGCAGAGCATTGTAAGAAACTCATTGATGGTTACCGGAAGCGGTTGATCGCAGTTATTTTGGATAAAGGTTGTGCAACCAAGTATTAGGCTGAGGGTGCCAATACTCTTGTCCGGCCCATTTTTGGAGTTTTGTGTGAAATGATCAATGTTTTGCTTTTTGCTTCATTCTCTTTTGTGTTTTTTCATTGAAGACAAATTGAATGAAGATAATAATACCAAAGAATTTGTGATTGCAATCATTTTCAGGAAGAAACTGAGGATTATCTGACAGAATGGCAGGGGTGTCAATACTTTTGTAAAAGCAAATAAACGAAGTAACGTCAGTAGAGAAAAGACTCACTAAACCATGAAGCCAAGAGATTTGTGGAATGAAATATAAAACATTCATCGTGTCAATAAATACTAAAAGAAAAAAAAAAAGAAATACAACAAGAACAGAATAATAACGAAATATATACAATAACGGACTATATGGAGCAGTTACAACTAACTGATGGAAAAAGGCCTCTCACACTCAACAATTAATAATGTACTAGATACATCTAAGGGTAATCACCTCAGTGTTTCAAAATGAAGTTCTGTTTAACCCAATATAAGTATTCAGGTTACTGGCGGGTCAGCAATGCCAAGCTCTCTTAAAAGTTGAAGTCCCTCTTCCAATCCGTCTATCACATGAGAAGTAGGACCCCGCTTAAAGTTAAGTCTGGTCTGGGAGAGCCATCTATACATAATACCATTAGCCCTCAATATCTTGGTGACAGGTGTCAGAATTTTACATTTGGACAATGTTTCCCTAAAGAGGTCTGAAAATTTTTTAATATCATGGAATAGCCTAGGTAACGTTTCATGCTTCTGCATGTAGGTGGTGTGGAGATTTTTTGTGTTTTTTAAAGCTAAAAGTAACCAGAGTGTGTCTAGTTAACGTCTCCGGGACAGATGTGGGTTTAGGAAGGCAAAACGCTTTATCCAGCAAACACTCTACATCCGACAGTGAAGGTAACACTGTTTTAATCATTTTTTTAAGGTAAGGCAGTAATTCAGACCTCGTAACTGTCTCAGGAATTCCCCTCAATTTTAAATTGGACTGTCTATTAGTATTGTCAACATAATCCAATTTACTGGATAATGTTTTATAATCCTCTTTAATTTTGTCCAATTCTTTTTTTTAAGAGAGCTATTAACTTTAGGCAGTCTTATTATCTCAGCCTCCATATCGTCAGCTCTGGTAGTTAGGGTGGAGAGCGCTTCTTTAATATCAGAGAACTCCATTTTCATCTGATCAGCGAAGCTGTGGAAGAGGTCAAGCAAAAAGTCCCTATCTACTGGCCCAGCCTGACCCCTCATTTTAATAGATAAGGGAGAGGAAGTGACCCTAGGTCATTGTTTAACAGGGGGGAACCAGAACTGTCACATTCTCCCAAGTCCAATTCCTCCAAAGTAGATCCGACCAAAGCAGAACTCCCAGGGGGGCTTATGTCCTTACGTTTTGAGGTCTGCTTCAAGCTGTCACCACCCCTATTATCTAGGGTGTCCACATCTGAACCCCGTATGTGAGAATCTATTTTATCCACCTTCTCTTTGTGTTCGCTATCCAAAATCAGCCTAGCTGTAGATGGAGTGCGTTTAAGATGGGGTTTAGTGGACTTACCCGTAGGATTCATAATGACCTTATGAAGATCTGTCTGCCTACGAGACATAGTAAATCAAAGGAGGGTGTCTAAACAGTATCAGGATTATAAAGCTTAATATAAAAAATAGTTGAATGGCACCAGGCAGGGGTGCCCACTCTCACCATTACTGTTTGCTTTATGCATAGAGCCCCTGGCGGCAGCTATCAGACTAGATCCCAACATCTCGGGGGTGACATTAGGGAGCAAGCAATTTAAAATTCCGTTATTCGCAGATGATGTTCTCCTGACCCTCACTAACATACACATCTCCCTCCCAAACCTACTTGGGGTGCTGGGATCCTATGGAGCTCTTTCAGGCTACAAATTGAATTCTAATAAGACGGAAGTGTGGCGCCCCGCAACGAGTGCATCACAAGAGGGTATTGCAGCCATAAATGCAGCCGCAATATTCTCTGACACAGCAGTGATCTGGTTAACTTTGAGATCCAACCCTGCATGCATCACCTAGAACAGAGGGCCAACCCAGGGTCCTGGTGGGCGGAGTGCTAGGGAAGTGTGTAGGGAGAACAGACCCTTAGTCTTAGAGAAGGAGTCTAGAACTTGACCTGAGCAGTCTAGAACTTGGAGTAGGAGCGGGGGCTCCGCACCCCGTGCAGCACCCGGGCCGTCACCGGTCGGGTGTCAGCACCTGAGGCCTCAACAACCGGGATCGGGCATCATTAACCACGGGTTCCAAAAGACGCCCGTGCCCACAACTCACAGCCGGTTCACTGGTACCGAAGCTGGCAGCAGTTCACCTCTGCTACGCGAACCAGAAGAGTGGAGGAGCAGCTTTACAGGAGCACCCCACCACCAGCCAACTTCCAGTCGTCTAACCAGCGGTGTACCCACTGAGGGATCCAAGGCTCCCCAAAACATCCATAACGTACATCTTGGATAGGGCATTGAAGCAGCCTCCCCGTACCCGATCTGGTATTCCTGGGCGACAATGGCAAAACACTTAGCTAGAATGGAGGAACACTTGCAGATCTCTGAGGGACACCATCACTGCTGAGTCCACCCGGTCCACTACCCGTAAACTGTATACCATGTACTGCCTGCTGGTTACAGTAAAGACCCGTTGCAGAGACTTTCTGTGTCCGTGCTTCCTTATGAACTGTCCGTCCGCACTACAAGGTAACCGCAGCTGCGTCACAACATCCTAAGCAGCTCCAGCCTCCGGGGATCACCGCTCAGCCTGTGGGGAGCGTTCCATCTTGCTGCTATCCATCCCCCGGAGGTTCCGCAGCGTCGGTAACGATTACCGAACTACTCATAGGTGGCGTCACGAATAAATTAAACCCCTTTTAATCTGTTCCTACAAGACGTCTTCACTTTTGATCTGCACTCAACCGGGCCCCACTACCGGCAGGCGCGGCCCACCCGTGACAAGGAGGAAGGAGCTACAGCCTGTCTAAACCGGAGTCCACGGGCTGACGGTGAGTCAGAAAATAGCGTCACGAACAGGATACGAGCAGGCCCGTTCCCTAACGGGTATAATGTGCTTAAAAATGACTTTATTGTCTACAATCTGGACTTTGTTCATCCCTAAAAGAACTTTCCCACCTTTTCACCGTGGGCCAAGATGGCGCCCAAGATGGCGTTCCCGCCACAAGAATCCGCCACGTGCAAGCCCAGGGGTGAGCCACCGCCCCTCATCGTGGGAGGGCTAAAGGCAAAAGGTGCCAAACTCTTTGTCCGCCCTGATTGCTCGAATCAACCATGGGGGCGGACCCCAAAGACTTTTCCCACCATTGGACTACAAAAGCCCAGAGGAAATGGGAGTGTCGCAGACCCTTCTTCACCAGCTCTCTACCAGAACGGTTACCGGTTGAACGGGTGTGGTTCCCTCCAAAGAAGAGAATGGCCAGCACGAGACTCCAAGACCTAATGCGGGAGGTCGAGGCGGAGGCCAGAGCAGCCATAGGCCAACCGGGTCCGGGTTCTGCCCTTACCGTAGACGGCAGCCCCGACTTTTGGCTAGAGGCTCTACAAGACCTCCGGGTGCGGTTACTTGAGATTGTGGAGTGGACGATTCGCAGCTGGAGTGCGACCCCAAGCAGAAGACTCCATCATGCGATGCAGCAGAGCCGACCGGGTACAGCTTCTCCCGGCTCAGACAACATCGCCAGCTTCTCAACCGCCTCACCGTCGCCCACCACCTGTCCTGCTTTGTCACCGGAGCCCATTCCAGTGGAGGCCACAGCTCAGCTCGTTCCAGCGATGGAAATCGCAGCCGACCCCGTTCCTGAGCCGGAGCTTCCAATACGCTCCACCGAAGAAGCCGACATATACCTGGTTCCACTTGCGGAACCTGCGACTAGTTTCCACACTACTGAGACTGTCACTTGTTTCTCCCCTGAACCGGAGGCCTCCTCTGCAATTACCGAGGCCTACCTGGTGACCGGGATCGAAACATCACTTCCCACTGCTACAGAAGAAGAGGCAGGCAGCCTGGAAGCCCTGCAAGACGACCCCGAGGAGAACTTTGCAGCACAGCCACCCATCGACCCAGAGGATTCCGTTCCATCATCTCCGTCAGCCGAGCAGTCCGACGTAGTCATCGAAGGAGAGATCGAGGATGATGACGACGAGACCTACAGCCCAGCTGAGGACCTCTACACCGGGTTCGCCTGGGGAGACACCAAGGATCCTTCTGCCGGGCGATCTGCTCGGGTACACTGGTCGGGTGCCGCCGCAGCAACATCTTCTCCGGTTCCGTTAAACCGGGCTTTGCTCCAGACTGCCCACCGAGCTCGAGCTGTTCAACAACCATCACGCCGTAGTGACTGTATCCACACGCCGCACCACTCCGACGAAGAGGTACGTCGCATCCGAAGGGAGGAGTGGCACGCTCGGCTGCACGCCAACATGCAGGCCCGCACTGAAGCCCGCCGCCAATCTCCATTGCCTGATGAGTTCCGTAAAACCGGACGGGTGAGCACCTTTAACTTATCCACCGGGTGGGGATTCGTAAGGGAGGAGGGTGAGTGTACTGAAGTGTTCGTGGGGCGCCGTGATGTGGAGTCGCACCTACCGCGAGGGCATCCTAACCGAGACTTATATAGAGGGGACATTGTAACCTATGAGCGATATATATGCTGTGACGGGTGGTTCGCTATACGAGTCCGGAACACTGCCCTCCATAAGTGACTTGTTTGAACTTTTTGCCAAGAGACTTCTTCCTGTTTGCAAATAACAAAGCGACTTGGCGGCCACAGCCTGATCTTTTATCTAAGGACAGCCGACCGCCCGCCGGGTCCGCGCAATGTGTTAACCTGTTTATTCTACTGTTTCACTTTTATGCAACATAATGAACTGTCATTAATAAAAGTGTATTACCTGTTATAAAATATAAAAACCTCTGTAATGTGGGTAGTGTGACGCTTGGGGACAAGCGTATTAAACCAAGGGGGAGTGTGGCGCCCCGCAACGAGTGCGTCACAAGAGGGTATTGCAGCCATAAATGCAGCCGCAATATTCTCTGACACAGCAGTGATCTAGTTAACTTTGAGATCCAACCCTGCATGCATCACCTAGAACAGAGGGCCAATCCAGGGTCCTGGTGGGCGGAGTGCTAGGGAAGTGTGTAGGGAGAACAGACCCTTAGTCTTAGAGAAGGAGTCTAGAACTTGACCTGAGCAGTCTAGAACTTGGAGTAGGAGCGGGGGCTCCGCACCCCGGGCCGTCACCGGTCGGGTGTCAGCACCTGAGGCCTCAACAACCGGGATTGGGCATCATTAACCACGGGTTCCAAAAGACTCCCGTGCCCACAACTCACAGCCGGTTCACTGGTACCGAAGCTGGCAGCAGTTCACCTCTGCTACGCGAACCAGAAGCGTGGAGGAACAGCTTCACAGGAGCACCCCACCACCAGCCAACTTCCAGTCGTCTAACCAGCGGTGTACCCACTGAGGGATCCAAGGCTCCCCAAAACATCCATAACGTACATCTTGGATAGGGCATTGAAGTAGCCTCCCCGTACCCGATCTGGTATTCCTGGGCGACAATGGCAAAACACTTAGCTAGAATGGAGGAACACTTGCGGATCTCTGAGGGACACCATCACTGCTGAGTCCACCCGGTCCACTACCCGTAAACTGTATACCATGTACTGCCTGCTGGTTACAGTAAAGACCCGTTGCAGAGACTTTCTGTGTCCGTGCTTCCTTATGAACTGTCCGTCCACACTACAAGGTAACCGCAGCTGCCGCACAAAATCTTAAGCAGCTCCAGCCTCCGGGGATCACTGCTCAGCCTGTGGGGAGCATTCCATCTTGCTGCTATCCATCCCCCGGAGGTTCCACAGCGTCGGTAACGATTACCGAACTACTCATAGGTGGCGTCACGAATAAATTAAACCCCTTTTAATTTGTTCCTACAAGACGTCTTCACTTTTGATCTGCACTCAACCGGGCCCCACTACCGGCAGGCGCGGCCCACCCGTGACAAGGAGGAAGGAGCTACAGCCTGTCTAAACCGGAGTCCACGGGCTGACGGTGAGTCAGAAGCTATGCCCATTGGACTCCCTCCTGAGATTTGGGATCATCTGAGATTAAACTACTAATTTAGATGGAAGCCGGAGGCGGTTAAATATTTGGGAGTACAGATTACATCCTCTTATGATACCTTATATAAACATAATTTCCCACCTCTTTTCAGGGACATAAGGGCAAAACTGTCCAAATGGATGTCTCTTCCTATGTTATGGATGGGCCGAATGACGGCAGTTAAGATGTCCATTCTCCCTAAACTTATATACGCTTTTGAAACTTTGCCGGTGAGAGTCCCCTTGTCGGAACTGAAATCACTCCAGGCAGCGATAATGGACTTCATATGGCTTCGGAAGAGACACAGGGTGGCTAGAGAGGAGCTTTTGACACATAAACTCAGGGGTGGGCTCTCGGTACCTGACATATTGAAATACTATTGGGCTACACATCCCGTGGTGGACTTCCCTTTGGGCTTACAATAGATGGACCGAAATAGAGAAACTCTGGATAGCTCCAGTACATCCAAATTCATTTCTTTGGCCGCCTGCCCAGGCACGCCCTCAATCTCCTCTATTGGGCCCAATGCAGTTCACTCGAGAGCTGTGGAACTCCTGCACAAAGAGATTCGCCCTGATGTCGCCTTGTTCCCCTTTGGTCTCATTCATTTATCAACCGTTGCTCCCGCATAGTCTTGAATCAGATATGGTACACCCATGGTTAAAAGCAGACCTCTTTAGTTATGCGGATATAATAGACGGGAGGACCATGGAGATACATACTTTTGAGTATCTAAAGAAAAACTTTTCACTACCGAACAGGGTGTTTTACCAATATCTTCAAATTAGGGACTTGGCCAGATCTCTCTTCGGTAGGGCAGGGGTATCGGTTCCTACGGATTTTGAAAGTTATGTAGGTCATTCACAGGTACCAGGGGTCTGATTACTGCAATTTACTCCTTGCTATCTGGCCCTGACGAAAACCAGGGCGGAAAACTCAGCTACATGTCGAGGTGGGAGACGAGTTTGGGGAGGAAAATCTCTGACCAAAAATGGTCGTATATCTGGAGCAATGCTGCCAATCTTCCATTTGTACACTATACAAAGAAAATATATATAAAATCTTGACTATGTGGTATTATACCCCAGAGGTCCTTCACAGAATGGACTCATCTATTCGCTCGACATGTTGGAGGTGCGGGACTGGAGTGGGCTCAGTATACCATATCTTTTGGCCTTGCCCAGGGATTCGCCCTTTTTGGAGTCAGGTTAAGATTTTAATAGACAACGTTTTACATGCAGATATTCCACTAGACCCTTTGGTCTTCCTCTTAGGTGCTAGAGCTAGAGGGCTGAATAAAATGTCATCCAAACTTTTCCTTCATATGGCCACAGCGGCTAGATGCTTAATAGCCAAAGACTGGAAGCAGACCTCTACCCCATCCCTTTCGAGTATTAGGAACAGGATTCTTGATGTTAAACGCATGGAACATCTGACAGCGATGATGCACGACTCAGTGGATAAATATATGAAAATTTGGTCTCTATGGGAGTTCTATGATGCAGCTAACGAGATTGTATCTCCCTAAAGCTGGTCTCGGGGGAGAGTGATATCCCCTTTTTTCCCCTAACCCTCCCTACCCTCATTTGTCTGTCTTGTCACTGTTTGACTTCTTTGTTTCTGAGTTATGGTAATTGTGCAGGCCAAGTTGTTTTGACTGGTGGATACATAACTTTATGGGTATGATCGAAACATGAACACCTGATATCTCTGGACTTATGCTGAGGATCCTCTCTGGCGAGATCCGCCCGCTTAGCGGGGTGCAGGAATTAAGCTCATGTGAGAGACATCCTTTTTCTCTACGTCTGATATGTCCATTTGGGATCGCAACTTCTTTAGGTACTCTACCCTGCTTAATTGGCCTACTTGGAGTATGTTTACAGTATTTTTGTTTTCTGCTAAATGTAGTGCTTCTATTACATACTATGTTTATATTTTGCTGAAAATAAATAAAAAACTTACAGTTAAAAAAAATATATATATAAAAAATAGTAGTGTGACTATATATTCAACCTCAATGTTAGAATTTGGTAACTGTGAAAGCCAATTGAAACAATGCCTGAACCCCAGTAGCATCAGTACACTGTAACGCCACCCACATAGATAAGAAAACAGTTAACTTAAATAAACATCTACTTATATAATCCGCAGTTGGGAATTTGGGCACTGTAGCCGAATCCCAACATGCTTTGCGGGACTGCGAGTGATGACGCGCAGCGTCATCACGAGCCGCAGACCCGCACTACTGTAAAAAAAAAAAAAAAGTTAATGCTCACCTCTCCCCGAGCCCCCGCCGTCTCCTGCCGTCTTCCTCCAGGCTTCCGGTGGCTGCCGCAGGCTCCGAGTCTCTGCAGAGCTCTTCTACTGCAGTCAAGGACCTGTGGTGATGTCAGAGTCACGTGACACCAGGTTACTCCATGGTAACCTGGTGTCACGTGACTCTGACATCACCGCAGGTCCTGAACTGCACTTGAACAGCTCTGTAGACACTGGGAGCCTGCGGCAGCCACCGGATGCCTGGAGGAAGCCTGGAGGAAGACGGCTGGAGACGGCGGGGGCTCGGGGAGAGGTGAGCATTAACTTTTTTTTTTTTTAACCCCTGCCTTCCTGTTTGGAGACCTTTTACTGTACTGAGCATGCTCAGTACAGTAAATGTCTCCTACAGCCTCACAGCCTCCCCATCCTCACTGCCTCCTCCAGCCTCAGTCTCTCCAGCCTACAGTCTCCTCAGCCTCACAGCCTCCCCATCCTCACAGCCTCCTCAGCTCCTCCAGCCTCACAGCCTCCCCATCCTGACAGCCTCCTACAGCCTCACACCTCCTCCAGCCCTCACAGCCTCCCCATCCTCACTGCCTCCTCCAGCCTCAGTCTCCTCAGCCTCACAGTCTCCTCCAGCCTCACAGCCTCCCCATCCTCACAGCCTCCTACAGCCTCCTCCAGCCTCACAGCTCCCCATCCTCACAGCCTCCTACAGCCTCCTCCAGCCTCACAGCCTCCCCATCCTCACAGCCTCCTACAGCCTCACACACCCTCTCCAGCCTCACAGCTCCCCATCCTCACAGCCTCCTCCAGCCTCACACCCTCCTCCAGCCTCACAGCCTCCCCATCCTCACAGCCCTCCCAGCCTCACAGCCTCCTCCAGCCTCACAGCTCCCCATCCTCACAGCCTCCTACAGCCTCACACCCTCCTCCAGCCTCACAGCCTCCCCATCCTCACAGCCTCCTCCAGCCTCACAGCCTCCTCCAGCCTCACAGCTCATCACCTCTCCAGCCTCACAGCCTCCCCATCCTCACAGCCTCCTCCAGCCTCACACCCTCCCTCCAGCCTCACAGCCTCCCCATCCTCACAGCCTCCTACAGCCTCATCACACCCTCCTCCAGCCTCACAGCCTCCCCATCCTCACAGCCTCCTCCAGCCTCACAGCCTCCTCCAGCCTCACAGCCTCCTCCAGCCTCACAGCCTCCCCAGCCTCACAGCCTCCTCCAGCCTCACAGCCTCCTCCAGCCTCACAGCCTCCCCATCCTCACTGCCTCCTCCAGCCTCACAGCCTCCCCATCCTCACAGCCTCCTCCAGCCTCACATCCTCCTCCTGCCTCACAGCCTCCCATCCTCCCAGCCTCACAGCCTCCTCCAGCCTCACAGCCTCCCCATCCTCACAGCCTCCTCCAGCCTCCTCCAGCCTCACAGCCTCCCCAGCCTCACAGCCTCCCCATCCTCACTGCCTCCTCCAGCCTCAGTCTCCTCCAGCCTCACATCCTCCTCCAGCCTCACAGCCTCCCCATCCTCCCAGCCTCCTCCAGCCTCACAGCCTCCCCATCCTCACAGCCTCCCCATCCTCACAGCCTCCTCCAGCCTCACAGCCTCCTCCAGCCTCACAGCCTCCTCCAGCCTCACAGCCTCCTCCAGCCTCACAGCCTCCCCATCCTCACAGCCTCCTTCAGCCTCACAGCCTCCTCCAGCCTCACATCCTCCTCCAGCCTCACAGCCTCCCCATCCTCACAGCCTCCTCCAGCCTCACAGCCTCCTCCAGCCTTACAGCCTCCCCATCCTCACAGCCTCCTCCATCCTCACAGCCATTTTCCATCCTCACAGCCTCCTCCAGCCTCACAGCCTCCTCCAGCCTCACAGCCTCCCCATCCTCACAGCCTCCTCCATCCTCACAGCCTTTTCCATCCTCACAGCCTCCTCCAGCCTCACAGCCTCCTCCAGCCTCACAGCCTCCCCATCCTCACAGCCTCCTTCAGCCTCACAACCTCCTCCAGCCTCACATCCTCCTCCAGCCTCACAGCCTCCTCCATCCTCACAGCCTCCTCCAGCCTCACAGCCTCCTCCAGCCTCACAGCCTCTCCATCCTCACAGCCTCCTCCAGCCTCACAACCTCCTCCAGCCTCACATCTCCCTCCAGCCTCACAGCCTCCTCCAGCCTCACAGCCTCCCCCAGCCTCACTGCCTCCTCCAGCCTCACAGCCTCCCCAGCCTCACAGCCTCTCCAGCTCACACGCACTACTCAAGCCTCACTGCCTCCTCCTGCCTCACTGCCTCCTCCAGCTCACTGCCTCCTCCAGCCTCACATCCTCCTCCAGCCTCACAGCTCTCTCCAGCCTCACAGCGTCCCCATCCTCACAGCCTCCTTCATCCTCACTAGACCTCCTCCGCCTCACAGCCTCCCAGCCTCACATCCTCTCCAGCCTCACAGCCTCCCATCCTCACAGCCTCCTCCAGCTCAAGCCCCCTCCAGCCTCACAGCTCCTCCAGCCTCACAGCCTCCCCATCCTCACAGCCTCCTCAGCTCACAGCTCCTCCAGCCTCACAGCCTCCTCCATCCTCACATCCTCTTCCAGCCTCACACCCTCCTCCAGACTCACAGCCTCCTCCAGCCTCACAGCCTCCCCATCCTCACACCTCTCCAGTCTCACAGCCTCCTCCAGACTCACAGCCTCCCCAGCCTCACACCCTCCTCCAGCCTCACTGCCTCCTCCAGCCTCACAGCCTCCCATCCTCACAGCCTCCTCCAGCCTCACAGCCTCCTCCAGCCTCACAGTTTCCTCCAGCCTCACAGCCTCCCATCCTCACAGACTCCTCCAGCCTCACAGCCTCCCCATCCTCACTGCCTCCTCCAGCCTCACAGTCTCCTCCAGCCTCACATCCTCCTCCAGCCTCATAGCCTCCTCCAGCCTCACAGCCTCCTCCAGCCTCACAGCCTCCCCATCCTCACAGCCTCCTCCAGCCTCACAGCCTCCCCATCCTCACAGCCTCCTACAGCCTCACAGCCTCCTCCAGCCTCACAGCCTCCCCATCCTCACAGCCTCCTCCAGCCTCACATCCTCCTCCAGCCTCACATCCTCCTCCAGCCTCACAGCCTCCTCCAGCCTCACTGCCTCCTCCAGCCTCACAGCCTCCCCATCCTCACAGCCTCCTCCAGCCTCACAGCCTCCTCCAGCCTCACAGCCTCCTCCAGCCTCACAGCCTCCCCCAGCCTCACACCCTCCTCCAGCCTCACTGCCTCCTCCAGCCTCACAGCCTCCCCATCCTCACAGCCTCCTCCAGCCTCACAGCCTCCTCCAGCCTCACAGCCTCCTCCAGCCTCACAGCCTCCTCCAGCCTCACAGTTTCCTCCAGCCTCACAGCCTCCCCATCCTCACAGACTCCTCCAGCCTCACAGCCTCCTCCTGCCTCACAGCCTCCCCATCCTCACTGCCTCCTCCAGCCTCACAGTCTCCTCCAGCCTCACATCCTCCTCCAGCCTCATAGCCTCCTCCAGCCTCACAGCCTCCTCCAGCCTCACAGCCTCCCCATCCTCACAGCCTCCTCCAGCCTCACAGCCTCCCCATCCTCACAGCCTCCTACAGCCTCACAGCCTCCTCCAGCCTCACAGCCTCCCCATCCTCACAGCCTCCTCCAGCCTCACATCCTCCCCCAGCCTCACAGCCTCCTCCAGCCTCACTGCCTCCTCCAGCCTCACTGCCTCCTCCAGCCTCACAGCCTCCCCATCCTCACAGCCTCCTCCAGCCTCACATCCTCCTCCAGCCTCACAGCCTCCTCCAGCCTCACAGCCTCCCCATCCTCACAGACTTCTCCAGCCTCACAGCCTCCTCCAGCCTCTCAGCCTCCTCCATCCTCAGCCGCACTACCTGACACCGCTGCCATCCTGCCAACCATCGGCCCCGCTCCATCGCCACCGCCCTCGCGCCCTCCGCGAGGTCCATGCTGCCCGGATGCCGCCGGAGCCTTCCGCCCCTCGCCACTCTCTCACCGCTGGGCTCTCAATGTCGCCATGCTGGTGGAGTAACAGTCTACGGGCTCTGGCCGGGTGCCGGGAGCCAGGGATGTCGTCCTGTGGCCGGCAACAGCCAATGGGAGTGAGTGGACTGTGTCAGCCTGCAAAGCATGACACGCCCCGCTCACTCCCATTGCCTGCCCCCGCCGCCCCTGCAAGCGGAGTGGGCGCTGTGTTGTACACACAGGACGCCCATCCCATTGCCCAGGACTTGGCGTCCTAGACCAATCGGATGACCGTCCTGTCTTTACCACACACCGCCCAATCCGCTCCTTCCGCTCAGGTCACATGTGTGACCTGAGGGCAAGAACTGATCCCTCTCTGCATCACCCAACCCGCCGCAGAGGACAAAGCCGTGTGACTGGGGCTGCGATCAGCCCCAGGACGCAGCCACGTCCTGCCGCCGAGCGGTGATGTCACCCCTCCAGCCGCATCTCTCCTCACCCCTCCAGCCAGACCTCTCCTCACCCCTCCATCTGGACCTCTCCTCACCACTCCAGCCTCTGCTCTCCTCACCCCTCCAGCCTCTGCTCCCCTCACTCCTCCAGCCTCCCGCCACATCATTCTCTGCTATCCACAGAGCCCCCTCTATACTCTGACACCCACAGAGCCGCCTGTATACTCTCCTACCCACGCAGCAATTCCAGCGTAGGCGTCAATGGATTTAATGGACGCTACGCAATCTACTTACGCAAAGTGCGCAAGTAGCGGTATTACCGCTATTGAACTGAAACTGCAGGTCTCTGCTCCAATAAGTCTCAACAGGAGCAGTGCCAGACCGAAGCAGCTCGGGGGACCAGACCAGTCCAGGACAACCTGCCAATAAGAGTTTTAAGGCAATAAAATGAAGAAGAAAAAATGTGTCGCACTGAGGGATTTCCGGCGTAAGTGGCAATAGGGTTAAGCAAGGCTACGCAATCCGCGTACGCAGAATACGTAAGTAGCTGTATTACCGCTGATTCACTGGGCCTGCTGATTTCTGCTCACAAGAAGCCTCTCAGGAGCAGTAGATGACCCAAAACAGCCCAGGGGGCGACCCAGACCATCCCAGGAGAGCTTGCTGAAGGATCCAGAGGTAAAATAAAAACAAATCGTACAGCATAAACTAAATTCTAGCGTAAGCGGCCGTAGACTAAAGCAGACTTACGCAAAGTGTGTAAGTCGCGGTTTTACCGCTAAAGATGCTGAATCTTGGATTTTTAGTCAGGAAAAGTCCAAAACCATAGGTGCCAATCCAAAAATCGGTCAGGGGGATTCAGATAGTCCCAGGGCAACCTCCCAAAGAGGAACACCCTAGAAATTAAGTAGTACAATATTGCTGCCAATGGAGCCTGTCAGATTTCCCCAAATCATGGAAATCAATGGAAAAGTCACACAGGCTGTCTCTCAAAGTTTCTTTCAGTATACTGAGAGATTTGAAGCCTAATTATATAAAATTTGGGGAATATTAGGCGATTATATAGGTATTATCAGGTGACTAGGCAGCCATTATTCATGAGGTGACAGCACAGTCCTTTACCTCAGGCAAATTTGATGACTGGTCTCTGAGGAGAATTCTTCTCAAAAGTGACCACTGACCCAAACAAAACGTTCCCATGGTGATCACAAGCTTGATAGTAGATCTTTTTTGAGTAGTCAATGTCTTTTTGAGGGCATTTAGTCCAGTTGCTTATTGTTGTGGGGGGAGCACAGGTAAAACACTACACCATTACCATTAGGCCACACCCCCTCTCACTGACATGTCTGTATGAGGCCTCGGGTCAGTACTATATGGTAACACTGAGGTGTCAGTATGATGTCTGAGGTCAGTACTTTATGGTAACACTGAGGTGTCAGTATGAAGCCTCGGGTCAGTACTATATGGTAACACTAAGGTGTCAGTATGAGGCCTCGAGTCAGTACTATATGGTAACACTGACGTGTCTGTATGAGGCCTCGGGTCAGTACTATATGGTAACACTGAGGTGTCAGTATGATGTCTGAGGTCAGTACTATATGGTAACACTGAGGTGTCAGTATGAGGCCTCGAGTCAGTACTATATGGTAACACTGACGTGTCTGTATGAGGCCTCGGGTCAGTACTATATGGTAACACTGAGGTGTCAGTATGATGTCTGAGGTCAGTACTATATGGTAACACTGAGGTGTCAGTATGAGGCCTCGGGTCAGTACTATATGGTAACACTGAGGTGTCAGTATGATTTCTCAGGTCAGTACTATATGGTTACACTGATGTGTCAGTATGATGTCTCGGGTCAGTACTATATGGTTACACTGAGGTGTCAGTATGATGTCTGGGGTCAGTACTATATGGTAACACTGACATGTTGGTATAATGCCTCGGGTCAGTACTATATGGTAACACTGACGTGTCGGTATGATGTCTCGGGTCAGTACTATATGGTAATACTGACGTGTCAGTATGATGCCTCGGGTCACTACTATATGGTAACACTGACATGTCGGTCGGTATGATGCCTCGGGTCACTACTATATGGTAACACTGACATGTCGGTATGATGCCTCAGGTCAGTACTATATGGTAACACTGACGTGTCGGTATGATGCCTCGGGTCAGAACTATATGGTAACACTGACGTGTCGGTATGATGTCTCGGGTCAGTACTATATGGTAACACTGATGTGTCAGTATGATGTCTGGGGTCAGTACTATATGGTAACACTGATGTGTCGGTATGATGTCTCGGGTCAGAACTATATGGTAACACTGACGTGTCGGTATGATGTCTGGGGTCAGTACTATATGGTAACACTGACGTGTCGGTATGATGCCTCGGGTCAGTACTATATGGTAACACTGACGTGTCGGTATGATGTCTCGGGTCAGTACTATATGGTAACACTGACGTGTCAGTATGATGCCTCGGGTCACTACTATATGGTAACACTGACATGTCGGTCGGTATGATGCCTCGGGTCAGTACTATATGGTATCACTGACATGTCGGTATGATGCCTCAGGTCAGTACTATATGGTAACACTGACGTGTCGGTATGATGCCTCGGATCAGTACTATATGGTAATACTGACGTGTCGGTATGATGTCTGGGGTCAGTACTATATGGTAACACTGACGTGTCGGTATGATGCCTCGGGTCAGTACTATATGGTAACACTGATGTGTTGTTATGATGTCTGGGGTCAGTACTATATGGTAACACTGACATGTCGGTATGATGCCTCCGGTCAGTACTATATGGTAACACTGACGTGTCGGTATGATGCCTCGGGTCAGTACTATATGGTAACACTGATATGTTGTTATGATGCCTCGGGTCAGTACTATATGGTAACACTGATGTGTCTGTATGATGTCTGAGGTCAGTACTATATGGTAACACTGATGTGTCTGTATGATGTCTGGGGTCAGTACTGTATGGTAACACTGACGTGTCGGTATGATGCCTCGGGTCAGTACTATATGGTAACACTGATATGTTGTTATGATGCCTTGGGTCGGTACGAGTTTGTAAATACCAAACATGTTACTTTGACCTTTATCTAAGTAGTGAAGAAAAAAAATCTGAATTTTTAAAGAAAAATAAGCTTTTGTCACTGTATTCCGTGACCTATTTTTCAGGATCTGGGGCTGTGTGACAGCTTATTTTTTGCGTCTTGAGCTGATGTTTTTAATGATACCGTTTTTGGGTGAATACGTTGTTTTGATCACCCGTTAATGCATTTTATTGCAATGTTACGGCAACCAAAAAAAAATGTAATTTTGGCGTTTGGACTTCTTTTTCCGTGATACATTTTACAGATCTGATTAATTGAGTTTATATTTTGATAGATCACGAATGTTTCTGAACGTGGCCATACCAAATATGTGTTTTTTTTTATTAGTGTTATTTTCAATGGGCCAAAAAGGGTGATATGAACTATGTGTTTTATTTTTTAATACTTTTTTTTTAACTCTTACTCGATTTTACAGGGCCCCTTAGGGCACCTCAGCACTGCAGAGTGCATCTCTGCTTAACAAAAGTGATCACTTTCTGCCGGCAGCTCAGGGATCACCGGCAAGTTATTCCTGACAGCTTCCGGGGTTATTAGCTGACCCCGTGCTTTCATAGTAACACATCAAGATCCTGTGATCGCATCACAGGACCTCCGATCCTGGCGTGGAACGGCGCGATTCCTGCCGCGGTGCTTTGGACCACGCTGTCAGTGATTGACAGCACAATTCAAAGGGTTAAAAAGGACCTGTCATCCCCCCATGGGTGAAGTCAGCCGCAGGCTCCCGTCCTCACTATGCGCCTGCGTGAGATCAGAAGCTTAGACGCAGGCGAGGAGGGGGTGACACACAATAAGGAGGAGGAACAGAGCAGCCGGAGGCAGGGAGAACCTCCCTGCCAGTGCTGACTGCATAAGAAAAAGGCCATCTGGACTCACTATATGTAAGATTTATAAAGTCTATTTCTCAGGGCACAGGGGGGCTAGAGACATGGGAGACCCCTTCCCTGAATACAGCAGGCATGCTGCATTCAGTGGTGCATTTATTTTGCCATGCACCAGGGGGGTGACAGATCCTCTTTAACTGTGCTGTTCGGATCGCTAATCCGATCAGTGTTGTTAACTACACATGTCAGCTGAGGAAGGGAAGGAGAGAGAAACTTTTATGGATGCAATATGTAAGCTGTACATGGGAGAGGGGAGAGGGACCAATATGGATGAAGAGTGTGAGCTGTACATGGAGGAGAGGAGGAAAGAGCGGGACTGTTATGGATGGAGAATGTGAGCTGTACATGGGAGAAAGGAGGAGAGAGGGACTGATATGCATGGAGAGTGTGAGTTGTACATGGGAGCGGGCAGGAGAGAGGGGCTGCTATGGATGTAGAAAATGAGCTGTACATAGGAGAAGAGGGGAGGGGGACTAATATGGATGGGGAATGTGAGCTGTACATGGGAGGGAAGGAGGAGAGGGACTGATATGAATGGAGAGTATGAGCTGTACATAAGAGTGGGGAGGAGAGAGGGACTGATATGGATGGAGAATGTGAACTGTAAATAATAGAGGGGAGGAGAGAGGGACTGATATAGATGGAGAATGTGAGCTGTACACGGAGGAGGGAAGGAGACAGGGACTGATATGGAGAATGTGAGCTGTACACGGAGAAGGGAAGAAGAGAGGAACTGATATGAATGGAGAATGTGAACTGTACATGGAGGAAAGGAGGAGAAAGAGGGACTGATATAGATGGAATATGTGAGCTGTACATGGGGGAGGTGAAGAGAGAGGGACTGATATGGATGGAGAATGTGAGCTGTACATGGAGAGAGGAGGAGAGATGGTCTGATCTGGATGGAGAATGTGAGCTGTACATAGGAGAGGGGAAGAGAGAGGGACTGATATGGATGGAGAATGTGAGCTGTACATGGGGGAGGGGAGGAGAGATGGACTGATATGGATGGAGAATGTGAGCTGTACATGGGAGAGGGGAGGAGAGATGGACTGATATGGATGGAGAATGTGAGCTGTACATGGGGAAGAGGAGGAGAGAGGGACTGATATGGATGGAGAATGTGAGCTGTACATGTGAGAGGGGAGGAGAGAGGGACTGATATGGATGGAGAATGTGAGCTGTACATGGGAAGAGGGAGGAGAGATGGACTGACATGGATGGAGAATGTGAGCTGTACATGGGGGAGGGGAGGAGAGAGGGACTGATATTGGATGGAGAATGTGAGCTGTACATGGAGAGGGGGACTGTACACTCCTTCCAAATGGAGTGTGTTAAAGGGCAGTAGATATGAGTGACTGCAGCAGCAAATACATAAATGACAGAAATACAAATAGTGAAAACATTTTCCAGCACAAAAGACTTATGAAAAATTTTGTTTGAATGTGTTTCATAACTTACCTGTCTCTTGCCTGACTCCCATGTTTAACTGCCCTGGAAGTTTGAAAAATACGGCACTTGGATAAAATCTACACATTGCCTTCCTCGTAGTTCTGTCGGAATATATATGAAGGTTTGTGCTTAGATCTAGGTCCAATGTAAGTTGATGAAATAGGATATCAATCTGGAAAGACAAAGAGCAGAAAATGGGGTCTTATCCAGGTGACACAAGAGAAGTGTGACGACCATTCGCTGTGAGGCCAAGCTGTTGGTAGGCAGCACCCCGAGAAACCCCGAGACCCTTAACCCCTATACAGGGATCTGGAATTACAGCGGAGCCCAGGGGGTAGCTGCCTATAAGAGCAACAGAGCCGGGGAGGTCGCCTGGGAAAATCAAGACCCGAAAAACGAAGTCAGAAGTCCGAGTCAAAACCGAGAGGGCAGTGAAGGTACAAAATCGTCAGGCAGTAGCAGAGTCAAAAATCCAGGCAAAGGTCAAGGGCAAAAGCAAGAGGGCAGCTGAGGTACAAAATCAATAGGCAGAGGCAGAGTCAGAAATCCAGGCAAGGTCAGACACGAAACTAAACACACACTATCACTGGGGAACCAAAACTATATCTGGCGGCCTGCAAGACAGGCTCCAATGTACTTGAAGGGCGCGGCTACCTCCCATAGGCTGGAACCCAACGCCTGATGATCTCATCCGGACCACCCCTAGAACCAGGCCAGATGGTGATGCACGACTGGCTCCGCCCACCCCACTTCTGACAGCAGAACGAAGGCTGCGCCTAACAGACAGCTCTGCAGGGCCCGCTCCTCTGCTACCAACACCACCCAAAGGAGAAACATGGCGGCGCTCAGTGACAGAGGCAGACGTCGCAGGAGCAGGTCCATATGAGGACAAGGCCCTCCTATCACTGGCGCCATCACCTGAAGGAAACCGGCTCCTGCCAGTGGCCGAGGCAGGAACACCAGCCACCGAGTCCAATGGCGATGTGTTAAGAAGATGTAAGAACCGTTCTCACTTGGAGGTTGTGAGAGTCACAATCACTGAAAGGCTCGAAACAGCTGCTGCAGCCCCTCGTGGAAAAAAGGCAAATGAGAATGGAGAGAAGGGGTTAGTCCACCCCAGAAGGCCCCGGGTCCTTCACTTACACAAAGAGGACAGCAACATAGAAATACTGGTGAATTCCAAATACAAAACCCAGGAGTCAGGCCACATCAATCAAAATTGTCAACTTTTATTAAATTATCATCACAAGACACGGTAAAAAATGGAGATATATAAAAGTATACAGAACAGGAATAACCCACTTGGTACAATAATCCAATATAGAGAGAGTCTACATCCTATTTCACATGCACAATGGATAGGGCTAACCAGCTCATTATCATAAGCCCCATAGTAGACATCACAACAAGACAATATACACTGGCCAGTGCCAAATATACCAAGGGGTTAAGGTGTAATTACCTGTCTGTATAGCCCCCCTGGTGATAGTTTTTTTTGTTTTTTTTACTGTTGAAGGAAGACTTTAAGTCCATCTAGTTCCCCCCATAGCCTAACACGTTGATCCAGAGGAAGGCAAAAAAAAACCCATGTGGCAACGCTAAGCTCTACATTGGGGAAAAAAATTCCTTCCTGACTCCAGGTACGGCAATCAGACTAATTCCCTGGATCAACGCCCTATCAAAGAATCCAGTATATATAACTGGTAATATTATAGTTTTCAATAAAGGCATCCAGGCCCTTCTTAAATGTTAGTAGTGACTCCCTCATTACACCATCATGTGGCAGAGAGTTCCATAGTCTCACTGCTCTAAGGGCCGCTTTACACACACAGATATCTGTGACCAACTTCTGAACAGATCTCTGGCTGCAGTGAAATCATGGACACATTGCTCCATTTTGTGGCTGTGTACAAATGTAACACTGTGTCCATGATTTCACTGCAAACAGAGATCTGTTCAGAAGTTAGTCACAGATATATGTGTGTGTAAAGCGGCCCTCACGGTAAAGAATCCACGTCTGTGATTATGATTAAACCTTCTTTCCTCCAGACGTAGAGGACGCCCCCTTGTCCCAGTCTCAGGCCTAAGAGTGAAGAGATCATTAGAAAGGTCTCTGTACTGTCCCCTCATATATTTATACATTATTATAAGATCACTCCTAAGCCTTCATTTTTCCAAGGTAAATAACCCCAAGTTTATTAACCTGTCTTGGTATTGCAGACCCCTCAGTCCTCTAATAACCTGTCTTGGTATTGCAGACCCCTCAGTCCTCTAATAACCTTGGTCGCTCTTCTCTGGACCCGCTCTAGTTCAGCTATGTCTTTCTTATACACCGGAGACCAGAATTGTACACAGTATTCTAAGTGTGGTCGCACTAGTGACTTGTATAGAGGTGAAATTATGTTCTCCTCATGAGCATCTATGCCTCTTTTAATGCATCCCATTATTTTAATTGCCTTTGCAGCAGCTGCCTGACACTGGTCACTAAATGTGAGTTTGTCATCTACCCATACACCCAGGTCTTTTTCAGTGATAGTTTTGCCCAGTGTTTTACAATTAAGCACATAATTATACCTTATGTTTCCTCTGCCCAAGTGCATGACTTTACATTTATCAGACCAAGCCTCTAGTTTACATAAATCCTCCTGTAATATAAAATTGTCCTCCTCTGTATTGATTACCCTGCAGAGTTTAGTGTCATCTGCAAATATTGAGATTCTACTCTGTATGCCCCCTACAAGGTCATTAATAAATATGTTAAAAAGAAGCGGGCCCAACACTGACCCCTGAGGTACCCCACTGTTAACTGTGACCCATTCTGAGTGTGTTACATTAATAACCACCCTTTGTTTCCTATCACTAAGCCAGTTCTTAACCTACTTACACATATTTTCCCCTATCCCCATTGCTCTCATTTTATGTATCAATCTTTTGTGTGGCACCGTATCAAAAGCTTTTGAAAAGTCCATATACACCACATCCACTGCATTTCTTTGGTCCAGTCCAGAACTTACTTCTTCATAGAAGCTTATCAGATTAGTTTGACAGGAACGGTCCCTCGTAAACCCATGTTGATATTGTGTCATGAGGTTATTTTTCTTCAGATACTCCAGTATAGCATCTCTTAGAAAACCCTCTAGGATTTTACCCACAGTAGAAGTTAAGCTTACTGGCCTATAATTTCCAAGTTCAGTTTTAGTCCCCTTTTTGAATATTGGCACCACATTTGCTATACGCCAGTCCTGTGGTACAGACCCTGTTATTATGGAATCTTTAAAGATTAAAAATAATGATTTATTTATGACAGTACTTAATTCCTGCAGCACTCTGGGGTGTATCCCATCCGGGCCCGGGGATTTGTCAATTTTAGTGATTTTTAGACGATGCCGTACTTCCTGCTGGGTTAAGCAGGTGACATTTAATTGACAGTTTTTGTTATCACTGATCATATTGTCTGTCATGAGATTTTCTTGTGTAAATACTGTTGAAAAAAGTCATTTAACATATTGGCTTTTTCCTCATCCACCATTTCACCCAGACTATTTTTTAAGGGGCCAACATAATCATTTTTTACTTTCTTACTATTTATGTAGTTAAAAAATATTTTGATGATAGAAGGTTCTGGTATATAGATGTATGAGAGGTCGTGTATTCAGTCTCTGTATCTCCACAGATGGATCCAGGAGGAGAAATCCCCCAGAGAGATGTCCCCGTCCTCTGTATCCCCAGGACTGTCCAGAGGAGAATCACAATGTCCCGGAGAGTCATCAGGTAGATGGCGCTAAGCCCTGTATCTATATGGAGGGTTGGGGGCTTTCCTGCTCCTGCCGTCATAGAGGTGATAGATTTTGGTGGTCTGATTGTTACATCTGGTTTATCAGGGAGAAGATCTGATTATTATTAAAGTGGAGGATGAGACAGAAGAAGCGATGAGGAGGGGGGATCAGCCGTGTGTGAGTGACGGGAAGGAGGAGATTCCAGGAGATGTCACCACAGGTATGGAAGAAACTTCCACAATGAATCCAGATGTTTCTCTCCTCCACACTGTATAAGTGACACATGGGGCAGGAGTCATACACTGAGTTATGTACAGGGAACAGAGGAATCCTCCACAAGGTGTTCTGTGGAGCCGCTCACACACCAGGTACAGCACCTTCCGCTATATGTGTTATTCCTTCACATTTACCACTGGCTTCAGATTTTTTTTTTTTTTATGAAATCCCCATATGTGAAACGACCTTAACCCTGTAACGATCGCAAATATGCATTAAAACGGCATTTTCCCCTCATTGCCTTTTTAAGATGGTGATGAAGATTAAGTGTATAGCGCCCCCTGTGGGTGAAAATCCCACAAGTAGAAGTTATACTGACAGGTGACATCTTGCAGCATTGGTCCTGACCAATTTTGAAATTGTTGGGAGCCGATTAACCCCTTAAATACATATGATCCTTTGCTTGCATAGATCATAAAACATATCTCATCCTGACAACAGCTGCCTATTACATCTTGTCTATAGCAGGATCTAATAGGCTTCCATACAGACTGAGGCCAATGAGGGACAGAGGGAACATTCTCCTTCAGTCACACTCCTTTCACATGTAGTCAATAGTGAATGTGACATTAATGAGTTACACATCAATGATGGCACATAGCCGCTCCCCTGATGTGACCACTATTCTGGGGGGAGCCCAGATATGTGTGGCGCCCCACTATGTAGGTGCCACAAAAGGGGTACTACACCCATAAAAGCGGTGTAGTCGCCCCCACTGCAAGTGTAGTTATGGCCAGTAGGTGGAACCCTAGAACCCACACCCCACACTAGACAGCAGGTGGGAGGGACCCCAGGAGGTTATTTAGTCATCCCCAGGGGGCACTAGAGTGAGTGTGGGAGTTGGAGAGGAGAATTAGGCAGTGAGCCTGGGGAGGAGAGGAGGGTCTCCTCAGCTGAGGGACCCAGGACAGCAAGAATAGATCCCAGAAGGAAGGAAAGGAGAAGTAACTCGAGCGAGAGTTCACTCAATGTGGGGAGCAAAAAGTAACCAGAGAGTTTGCCCCAGGAAAGAAACCGGGTACTGGAGCCTGCACCTGCAACCTTCAAGGCTCACAGAAATCCGATGACCGGGGGTATCTTCAGATACGGCTCTGACTCCCAAAGATCCATTAGAGGGGAACCGGACCCACGGTAGGCGAATGTGGTAATCACTAAGAAAGTTCACCCGATGGGTGCAAGGGAGATAAAGACGAGAAACAGCAGGAGGTCAGATTCTAGCTTCACGAGGTCAGACTTCACAGCCACTGGGAGGCAAGGAAAAGAAAGAACAGGAACGTCACACAGTGAGGGATCCATCTACCAACCATAAAATCCACTTGCAGCACCTGTAGCCATTTGTCGCTGTAACATCTTACTGCACTGAAGGACTGTAATGATGACTAAAAGTTTTTCAGTAAAGTACCCGGTGAAGTGACTTGTCGACTCTGCTGCATCTTTCCTTGCATGAACAGTTTCCCTCCACAGAATCACTGCCCCGGTGGTCCAGTCCTGCCTGCAGAGGACTATATTATCATTGCCGCAATACCATCGACCACCGGAGGGCTGTAGCGGCGCTGGTGAGCATCTCCAGGTACTGCAGGTGGCGTCACGAACTTATATACTTTATTTTCTTTAATTTAATCATTGACCACCAGGGCTACAGTCTCAGGCAGCCACCAGATCGAGCCTGAGAGCTGAGTACCCTGCCCTGGGCGAGTCATATGTACATCCTGACTTCGCTGTGTATGGCACGGGCATAGCTCCTCTTCCATTCCTCCCCCATGCTGTACATGTAGAGCGTGGTGCAGTAATAACACTTCACCTCAGTGTGGTGCTGGAAGGGGTTATTAGGAAGCCTCTATGTTATACTTGTGTTATGTGTGGAGAGATGTATAGAATCACATTGTAGTGTTGTGGCAGCTTTGAATGCATTTTTTACATCCAGAACTGTGATTTGTTCAGGGGAAATGGTTTGTGCCTCTTCTTCCTTCCACTTCTGGCTCTGACTCTTCATGTGTATTGTCCTGTGTAAGAGAATGTTCACACATGGTGTTATTAAATACTCAGCATTTTACAGTACTAGAAAACTGATTGAGATTTCTGAAATCTTATTCCCATGTTGCTTGTTCTTTAACCATTAACGTGGTTTTTCATCGCTATATCAGAAATTTGTTTACTGCATTTTTCACAAATGTAAAAAAAAGATAGTGAAATCAATGTGATAACGCATCACAAACGTGTAAAAGAAAATGTGTGTATTATACACAGCGTTTTTCCTGCTATCATTCTGGTCTTTGGTGCAGAAACATCCACTACAATTAAAGGGAATTTGTCAGGTTGTTCTACTCCCCCTAGCCTACCACTACCTGTCCCTGCACCTTCCTAGCTGATCCCTAACCATCCCTGTCTCACATAAAAGTGCCCAATAAAGATTGTGAAAAAATGAGTTATAAACTTACATAGAGTCTGAATCTAGAGACTGGAAAAGCGGGCTCTGGGGTTCCATTCTCTCCTCCTTGCCAGCATTTAGCATGCTCCGCTCATCCTCCTCTTTTTTGAACTTCCCGCCCCCCTTGCTGCGATAATACGCCGGGTCAGAATGTCATATCCGGTGCATTCTGGGGAGTTATGACATGTATGGCTCAGCTTCAATATGCGCACTGCGCATGCACCGGGGCCGGGCCGAGCACGTGATCAGCCACACAATGCCCCGGGCCGGATATGACGTTCCGGCCCGGCATATCATCGCAGCAAGTGGGGGCTGAAAGTTCAATAAAGAGGAGGATGAGCGGTGAGTGGGGCGTGCTTTATTCTGGCAAGGAGGAGAGAATGGAGCTCCGGGCCTGCGTTTCCAGTCTCCAGATTCAGACTCTATGTAAGTTTATAACTCATTTTTTCACAATCTTTATAGAGCAGTTTTAGGTGAGGCAGGGATGATTAGGGATCAGCTAGGAAGGTGCAGGGACAGGTAGTGGTAGGCTAGGGGGATAGAACGACCTGACAGGTTCCCTTTAAGCTACATGTGAATACACCTTAATAGAGATGGTATATCTACTTTGGATTGTGAAGACATTTACTAAATTCGTGTTTAATCCCAACAGAAAATGACAATAACAATTCTGAGAGACGCTTCATGTTATCGGCAAATTATAAATTAGAAGATGAAGATATGAAGCAGAACTCTCCAGAAGAAAATCTCATCAGCACTAATGTAAATTCAGGATTCAACAGTACAGAGCTAACATATAATCCACCTAATCCTGAGGAACCTTCTCCTGGCCAATCTCGCATTGTTACATGTACAGATCAGAAAGGAGGGAAAAAGGATTTAACAAGAAGTTCAAGTCCTCATACACACAGAAGAATTCATAGCGAGAAGAAGCCGTACTCCTGTTCAGAATGTGGGAAAGGCTTCAGCTATAAATCACGTCTTGTTATACATGAAAGAAGTCACACAGGAGAGAAGTCTTATTCATGTTCAGAATGTGGGAAATGTTTTACAGATAAATCCTCTTTTGTTCAACATCAGAGAATTCACACAGGAGAGAAGCCATATTCATGTTCACAATGTGGGAAACGTTTTACACAGCAATCCTCTTTTGTTCAACATCAGAGAATTCACACAGGAGAGAAGCCATATTCATGTCCAGATTGCGGGAAATGTTTTGCACATCAATCCTCTTTTGTTAAACATCAGAGAATTCACACAGGAGAGAAGCCATATTCATGTTCAGAATGTGGAAGAGGTTTTACACGGCAATCCTCTTTTGTTGAACATCAGAGAATTCACACAGGAGAGAAGCCATATTCATGTTCAGATTGCGGAAAAGGTTTTGCAGTTAAAACTAATCTTGTTAATCATCAAAGAATACACACAGGAGCTAAACCATTTTCATGTTTAGAATGTGGAAAATGTTTTACAGTTAAAACACATCTTGTTAAACATCAAAGAATTCACACAGGAGAGAAGCCATATTTATGTTCAGAATGTGGGAAATGTTTTTCGGATAAATCCCCTTTTGTTAAACATCAGAGAACTCACACAGGAGAGAAGCCATATTCATGTTCAGAATGTGGGAAACGTTTTACACGTCAATCGTCTTTTGTTCAACATCAGAGAATTCACACAAAAGAAAAGCCGTATTCATGTTCAGAATGTGGAAATGTTTTACACATCAATCCTCTTTTGTTAAACATCGGAGAATTCACACGGGAGAGAAGCCATATTCATGTTAAGATTGTGGGAAAGGTTTTGCAGTTAAAACTAATCTTGGTAATCATTAAATAATTCACATGGGAGAGAAGCCTTATTCATGTTTAGAATGTGGGAAAGATTTTTCAGTTATTTCAAGTTTAGTAAAACATCAGAGAACTCATATAGGAGAAAAGCCGTATTCATGTTTAGAATGTGGGAAATGTTTTTCTGCTAAAACTAGTCTTGTTAATCATCAAAGAATCCACACAGGAGAGACGCTATATTACAGAATGTGGGAAACTTTTTGTACATAAGTCACATCTGGTTAAACATCATCTAAGTCACAAAGGGGAGTAGCCATTTCCATTAGTGTTTTATGGGAAATGTTTTGCAAGTAAATCAGATCTTCTTACACATCAGAAAATCCACACAGGAGAGAAGCCATATTCATGTTCAGAATGTGGAATTTTGCACACGTATCAAGTCTTGTTCATCACAAAGGGAAAAACGTGTAATTACCGTAGTTTTTGGGCTGTAAGACACACACACTTTTTTTTCCACAATACTTTTTGGGAAAGTGGAGAAAGCGTCTTATAGTTTGGATTTATGGGCTGGCTCTGGCTGTGGGGGGCAGCGGCAGTGGAGCAGGTCACTAGAGGAATTTGCAGACTGTAGAGCACCTGCCGGTGACCACATGTGCTGGATAAAGAGGATCTGTCACCCCCCTGGTGCATGGCAAACTAAATGCAGCACTGAATGCAACATGTCTGCTGCATTCAGGGAAGGGGTCCCCCATGTCTGTAGCCCCCCTGTAAGCTTTAAAAAAGACTTTAGAAACCTTACAGTTAAGAGGTCGCCTGGGTGGGATCTTGTTAAGAGGTCCTGGCTGCTGGCACAATCCTCCCTGCCTCCTCCTTGTGTATTCCGCCCCCTCTGTGTGTCTGCTGCCTCCTTTTCTTCTGGGTCTGCTCTCCTCTTATGCTCCTGCTCCTTGTGACGTCAGGAGCAGAAGAGGAGAGCAGACCCAGAAGAAGAGGAGGCGGCACACACACAGAGGGGGTGGAATGCACAAGGAGAAGGCAGGGAGGATTGTGCCAGCAGTCAGAAGTAAGTGCCAGAAGTAAGTCTTTGATCAGTTGCAGATGGAATGGTTTCTTAAGGCCCAGTTACACATACAGATAATTGTGCAGAGATTGTTCGCACATCTCTGGTTGCAGTGAAATCATGGACACATTGTTCCGTTTTGTGGCCGTGTACAAATGTAACAATGTGTCCATGATTTCACTGCAACCAGTAAATTGCCAGTAAAATTGCAAACAATATTGCCGCGTGTGACGGTACCTTTAGAGTGATAGAGATGTAGGGCGGTGCAGAACTGTGGAGAGCTTTTTGGGTGAGAGTGATAATTTTATATTATACTGTAACAAAAACAAGAGAAAAATATGAGCAAATACACTCCTTGACAGAAGTTATGTCGCTTATCCATGATATGTAAATAAAATCTTATAACCTGACGTTAAATTCATCCATTGGTTGTCCAAATTACTCTTTTGAAAGCTGAAACCCTCCGAAATTTGGTTTAGGTTAAGAAAATAAATTGGCATCAATGCTGAAATGTTGATCATGTAATGAACCCAGAATGGTCAGATTTTAGCAAGACAAAAGTTTTGTCGCCTGGTCATATAATACACCCAATCCTGGTTTACATCCTTACCTGTGCTCAGTAAATGATCGGTTAATTAGTGGGTGTGTTCTAAAAAGAAACCCAGCACCCCAGACCTTCACTTGATCTGCAACTTGAGACATATGCCAAAAATCCACTCTGCGACAAAAGCCTTGATTATCAAGAGGCTGAAGACCAGATCCACTGCACAGGTGGCTGGCACCTTTAATGTGTCTCAGCGTCAAGTACAAAGAATTAAAAAAAGATTTGAAGAGACTGGAGGTGTGTTTGACAAGCCCAGGTCCGGCAGACCCCACAAGATAACTGCTCAGGAGGAACGTTTGTTGGTTAGAAAATCCAAAGCAAGCCCCTCGTCCACTGCAGCAGAGCTCCAACAGGCCTGGTCACCTCAAGTCCCTGTGTCAACTGGAACAGTTTGTAGGATTCTGTCTTGAAATGGCCTCCATAGTCGAATCAGTGTCCAGAAGCCAGCACTAAAGAAAAGGCAAAAAAAAAAACGTGTAGCAATTGCAAAGTCCCACAGCCTGCTAAACAGATGGACGCTGGAAAAGTGGCAGAAGTTGGATTTCTCTGATGAATCTTCAGTAGAATTACACCACAGCCACTGCAAATACTGCATGAGACCTACTGGAGCAAGTATGGATCCAAAATACACCCAGAAGACCGTTACATTTGGTGGTGGAAAGATCATGGTCTGAGAATACATTCAGTATGGGGGTGTGTGAAACATTTGCAAGGTGGAAGGCAATTTCAATAGCCTAAAATATCAAGAAGTATTAACTACCTTTTATATCCCAAATCATAAAAGGGGTCAAATTCTGCAGCTGGATAGTGCTCCATCTCGTACATCCATCTCTACAACAAAGTTCCTCCAGGCAAAAAAGATCGAGGTGCTCAAGAACTGGCCACCCAGTCACCAGACATGAGCATCATTGAGCATGTTTGGGGTAGGATGAAAGAGGAAGCTTGGAAGACAAAACCAAAGAATCTAGATGAACTCTGGGAGGCATGTAAGACTGCATTCTTTGTTATTCCTGATGACTTCATTAATAAATTGTTGAACTGCATGGATGCAATCCTTCAAGCTCATGGAAGTCACACAAAATATTAAATATGACTCTAATAGCACCACAACTTCATTTACCAATGTTATGCAACATATATTTGTATTTTAAATTAATTTTTTGTTTGAAAATCACATTACTTTCTGTGGGCGCCAACTTTTGTCTTGACAAAATCTGACCATTCTGTGATCATTAAATGATCAATATTTCAGCATTGATGCCAATTTATTTTCTTAACCTAAACCACATTTGGGAGGGTTTCAGCTTTCAAAAGTGTAATTTATACAACCAATGGATTAATTTAACGTCAGGTTATAAGCTTTTATTTACATAACATGGATAAGTGACATAACTTCTGTCAGGGAGTGTACCCTAAAATAAATTAAGTGGTAAGTCTGGTAAGGTTTTTAATAGTGCTAGGTAGGGATCATCCCAATGGGGTTACCTTGTCGCGGTGGGATGGCTTGCGCATTTTTTAAATCAATAATGTCACCAAGTACCCTATTTTTACTTTTATGAACTATGCACTTCATTTAATCATTTAGTTTAGAATATTTGCTGTTAAGAGATGGGATTATAATTGCATGTATATTTAAGTGCTTAAGTGTTTTACACAGTATTAAAGTTCTTATTTTCTTGTCCTTCTGGTGGTGCTGTCAACTCCATAGAATTATCAATTTTCCAAATTTGTTCCAATTTGATGCAATACATTTAATAAAGCTCCTACATATGCTGTCATGTCAGAATGCAATGCCTGCAACTGCTGAGGAAAGTACAATAATTTCTTTGGTGGTTCTCCAAATAGTATCTGATAAGGACTTAGACCAGTCTTTTTGTTTGGGGTGACCCTTACAGAGTACAATGCTATTGGTAGACACTCAGTCCATGGCTTTCCTGTTTCTGCCATGGCTTTTTGGGTTTTTAACTTTAAAGTCCCGTTTAGCTGCTCCACTTTTCCACTGCTTTGTGGATGATAAGGATAAAGCCTGCTCTATTCCTACAGCTTGCAAGACCTCCTGACAGATTTGGGAGGTAAAGTGGCTCCCCCTGTCACTTTCTATTACTTCTGGTACTCCATACCTGCACACAACTTCAGACAGTAATTTTTTGGCAACAGTTTGGGCGGTGGCTTTGGCAATGGGCCATGCTGCTTGCCAACTAGAGAATAGGTCTATGCAGACCAACACATACTCATAGGCGCCTACCTTTGGAAGCTGAACAAAGTCAATCTGCAGTCGCTGATATGGGTACAGTGGCCTCGGCATAAATTGTTTTGGTACCTTAACCAAACCATTCCTCAGGAGGATCAGGGCTAATCCTGACATTTCTGGGATTCCTACTAATGGTACCACCTACAAAGTAGCAGCATATGCAGATGATCTCCTATTTTTCCTTACCAAACCCAATATCTCCAAACCCAATTTAATGGCTGAATTCATTATTATTTATTATTATTATTATTTATTTATATAGCGCCATTAGGTTCCATGGCGCTTTACATGAGGATGAGGGAGACAAGAACAAGTACACTAAATCTAGGCGATCAGGACATACAGGTAGAGGAGGGGCAGGGACCCTGTCCACGAGGGCTCACAGTCTATGAGGGGCGGGTTAGGATACAGTAGGATGGGGGAATGTCAGGTATGGGGCGTCGCCTGGGTCTCATGGCAGGTTGTAGGCTTGACGGAACAAGTGAGTCTTCAGGTGACACTTGAAGCTACTCAGGGTTCCACACTTTCTCACAAATTTCGAACTTCAAGATAAACATCTCGAAATCTGAAGTTTTAAATATTAATGTACCCCAACCGGTTATTACTACCCTACAATCGGCATTCAGCTTCAAGTGGAGAAATCAAAATGTACGATACTTGGGGGTAAGGCTGACTGCAAACCCAGAGACCTTGTATAAAAGTAACTTCCCAGCTCTCTTCTCCTCGATTCGGGGTGACTGTGACAAATGGGCCAAAATCTCATTTTCCTGGTTTGGGCGTTGTCAGATATTCAAGATGAATGTTCTCCCTCGGATACTTTACATGCTGCAAGCGTTGCCTATACAGATCCCAATGGCCTTTTTTAAAACAATTTCCTCTATCCAACACGCTTTTATATGGGCAGGCAAACCAGCTAGACTCAGTCGCTTGACTCTATATAGACCAGAGGTCCCCAATGTCAGTCCTCGAGGGCTGAACCAGTGCAGGTTTTCAGGATTTCCTTACTACTGCACAGGGATTGGAATCATTGCCTGCTGTGCAATACTAAGGAGATCCTGAAAACCTGCACTGGTTCGGCCCTCGAGGACTGACATTGGGGACCTCTGATATAGACCAACAACAGAGGGGAGTGTGGGTTCACCAAATTTTAAAAACTACCATCTCGCGACTCGCTTCGCGAGGATGGTGGACTGGTGTAGGAACTCAGCCAACAGGGCATGGGTTCATATCGAGTAGAGTTTCTGCCCGATCCCACTAGATAAATTTCCTTGGCTGCTGAACTCCGCCCCGGCCTGCCTCCAGGCACACCCTACCTTGGGAGCTACAGTAAAATACTGTAATACCCTATGGGCTAGACCCTTTATGATCCCTCCCTGCTCTAAGCTGACACCGATACTGAGCCACCCGAATTTTACCCCTGCCCTCCGGGATAAGGTGTTTCGAGACTGGATTGAGGCAGGAAAGGACAGGGTCAAATCCTTTGACGAGGGGATTGACTGGCCTTCACTACCCACTCTCAGAACATGGAGTAACCCAACCCCCCTGGGATGGTGGAGGTGTTTTCAACTACATCATTACCTACGCTCACTACAACCAAAACACTGCTTTGACCGGCCAAAAACACCCTAAGAGATATTATGCACAAGCTCGGGAACTGTTAGACATACCCTTTCCTGGGTTTATTCAATGTTGATGTTCCCCCCCAGGTCGGCACCCTCCTAACTTTATATTGAAATGGGAGTCTGACCTTAACACCAAATTTTCTGAGGAGCAGATATCTCGCATCTGCTTCCTCGCCCATGCCATCTCCATATATTCCAAACACCAAGAGATGGGATATAAACTTCTTTCAAGGTGGTATAGAGTGCCGGAAAGGTTACATGCTATGCACCGTGAAGCAGATGTGAACTGCTGGAGATGTGGGAAAGAATGTGGCTCTTTTATTCACATTTTTTGGGAATGCGAGGCACTCAAACCCTTCTGGCAGGGGATAGAGGAGATGATGAGAAAGGTTGCCAATTACACTAAACCCCTGACCCCGGCCTTAGTTTTGCTTCACCTATCCGAAGATCCCATTACAACCTATAAAAATTCTCTTCTCAAATCCTTTATTATAGCTGCGAGAGCTTGCATTCACGAACTCTGGGGTAAAACCTCTCCACCCACGATCTCACTTTGGGTCTGCAAAGTAAATGAGCTGATGTATATGGAGGATTTAACTGCCACTAAACACGAGGCCAATTTGAAATTCTGGGGCATCTGGGCATCATGGATGGATTTCCAATAAACAGACAAATATAAACTGATGCTGGGTGGCACTGGGGCCTGGTCGCTGATTCTCCTTTCCCCCTCCCCTCCTTTTTTTTTTTTCTCCTTCTCTCTCCTCCACATTCCCCACCCCCCAAATCCCGTCCTTTTCAAGCTCTCATCACATCTCCTATTTCTTCAGGGGCGGACCTACCGTGGTGCAACTGGTTCAGCTGCACCAGGGCCCCGACCGGGTAGGGAGCCCCTCAAGCACCTGTAGGGGGCCCCCCGTGACCCTATGTCAGAGGAGAGGAGGTTAACTGAGGGAAGCTTCCTGATTCCCTTGGCTGTTCCCACCCCTCCTCTCCTCTCCAGCCCTGGCTCCCAGATCTACAATGCGCGTATGTAATAACTGCATGCATAGCATTTAGTATGTCAACACCTATCAAGTTTGCAGGACAGGTTAGTCACAAGCAACTGTGCACATAAGTCAATGGTATGAGCTATTCTTACATTCATTGGCTTTGTTTTTTTTAAAGGGTTAAGTTACCCACTGGCTCCTAGCTCAAAAATTGTTTCCGTTTGTAAAATCTGAAGTCATGGATGGATTTTACACATGGCGCCATGGCGCGCGCCGCTATCCTGATTGGCCGCCCACGTTCAGTGCCGACCAATCAGAATAGCGGCGCGCGCCATATTTCAAATACAATATGGTGCCATGGCACAAGCCGCTCCTCTGATTGGTCGACGCTGAATGCGTCGACCAATCGGAGGAGCGGCATTCAAACCGCGCGCCAAGCCGCGTTACTCTTCTGATTGGTCGTCGCGGCCGCAGCGACCAATCAGAAGAGTACTGCGGCTTGGCGCGCGGTTTGAATGCCGTGAAGGGCACCACTGCTGCAAGCAGCCTGGAAATGACCGGCCGCCGCTGACCGGAGTTTACACCGGAGCTCAGCCGCGGCTACTGCGGCACAGAGGTCAGTGGCTCGTCAGCCGGGAAATGACCGGCTGACACCGGTCATATCCCGGCTGGCTCGCTGCAGACCTCCGTGCCGCAGGTAGCCGCGGCTGAGCTCTGGTTAGCGGTCATCTCCCGGCTGGCTCGCACGCACTGGGACCACCGTTTGCCGGACCGTGCATACCTGCGGAAGAGGCACTCACGCGCCGCTTCCGCCGGGCTGCAAATTGTCGCGAAGTTCGAATGTTCAGCACGCACTATTTGCATACTCTGAGCTGCCTCTGTGTGGCGCACGATTTCGGCGACAGACAGACTAAAAAAACCCTTAGACAATTATATAGTAGACATTCTAGGTTCTTCAGAGTAGCCACCTTTTGCTTTGATTACTGCTTTGCACACTCTTGGCATTCTCTTGATGAGCTTCAAGAGGTACAGTCATGGCCAAAAGTTTTGAGAATGACACCAAAATGATATTTTCCCATGATCTGCTGCCCTCTGGTTTTTATTTGTGTTTGTCTGATGTTTATATCACATACAGAAATATAATTACAATCATATTATGATACCAAAAGGTTATATTGACAGTTAGAATGAGTTAATGCAGCAAGTCAATATTTGCAGTGTTGCCCCTTCTTCTTCAGGACCTCTGCAATTCTCCCTGGCTGCTCTCAATCAACTTCTGGAGCAAATCCTGACTGATAGCCGTCCATTCTTGCATAATCAATGCTTGCATTTTGCCAGAATTTGTTGGTTTTTGTTTGTCCACCCGTCTCTTGATGATTGACCACAAGTTCTCAATGGGATTAACATCTGGGGAGTTTCCAGGCCATGGACCCAAAATCTCTATGATTTGTTCCCTGAGCCATTTAGTTATCACCTTTGCTTTATGGCAAGGTGCTCCATCATGCTGGAAAAGGCATTGTTGGGCGCCAAACTGCTCTTGGACGGTTGGGAGAAGTTGCTCTTGGAGGACATTCTGGTACCATTCTTTATTCATGGCTGTGTTTTTAGGCAAGACTGAGTGAGCCGATTCCCTTGGCTGAGAAGCAACCCCACACATGAATGGTTTCAGGATGCTTTACAGTTGGCATGAGACAAGACTGGTGGTAGCGCTCACCTCTTCTCCGAATAAGCTGTTTTCCAGATGTCCCAAACAATCGAAAAGGGGATTCATCAGAGAAAATGACTTTCCCCCAGTCCTCAGCAGTCCACTCCCTGTACCTTTCCCCCAGTCTTCAGCAGTCCACTCCCTGTACCTTTTGCAGAATATCAGTGGGTCCCTGATATTTTTTCTGGAGAGAAGTGGCTTCTTTGCTGCCCTCCTTGAAACCAGGCTTTGCTCAAAGAGTCTCCGCCTCACAGTGCGTGCAGAAGCACTCACACCAGCCTGCTGCCATTCCTGAGCAAGCTCGGCACTGCTGGTAGCCCGATCTCGCAGCTGAAACAGTTTTAAGATACGGTCCTGGTGCTTGCTGGTCTTTCTTGGGTACCCTGGAGCCTTTTGACAACAATGGAAGCACTCTCCTTGAAGTTCTTGATGATGCGATAGATTGTTGACTGAGGTGCAATCTTTCTAGCTGCGATACTCTTCCCTGTTAGGCCATTTTTGTGCAGTGCAATGATGGCTGCACGTGTTTCTTTAGAGATAACCATGGTTAACTAAAGAGAAACAATGATACCAAGCACCAGCCTCCTTTTAAAGTGTCCAGTGGTGTCATTCTTACTTAATCATGACTGATTGTTCGCCAGCCCTGTCCTCATCAACACCCACACCTGTGGTAATGGAACAATCACTAAAACGATGTTAGCTGCTCCTTTTAAGGCAGAACTGCAATGATGTTGACATGTGTTTTGGGGGTTAAAGTTAATTTTCTAGGCAAATATTGACTTAGCAAATAATTGCTGTTAAGCTGATCACTCTTTATGACATTCTGGAGTATATGCAAATTGCCATTAGAAAAACTGAAACAGTAGACTTTGTAAAAATTAATATTTGTATCATTCTCAAAACGTTTGGCCATGACTGTAGTCACCGGAAATGGTCTTCACTTCACAGTCAGGTTCAATAAGTGGTATTTCTTGCCTTATAAATGGGGTTGGGACAATCAGTTGTGTTGTGCAGAAGTCTGGTGGATACACAGCTGATCGTCCTACTGAATAGACTGTTAGCTGCTTTTTTCTTGCCATAATGCAACTTCTAAGTATAGAGAAACGAGTGGCCATCATTACTATAAGAAATGAAGGTCAGTCAGTCTGAAAAATTTTGAAAGTGTCTCCAAGTGCACTTGCAAAAACCATCAAGTGCTACAAAGAAACTGGCTCACGAGGACCGCCCAGGAAAGGAAGACCAAGAGTCACCTCTGCTGCGGAGGATAAGTTCATCCGAGTCACCAGCCTCAGAAATCGCAGGTTAACAGCAGCTCAGATTAGACACCAGGTCAATGCCACACAGAGTTCTAGCAGCAGACACATCTCTATAACAACTGTTAAGAGGAGACTTTGTGCAGAAGGCCTTCATGGAAAAATAGCTGCTAGGAAAGCACTGCTAAGGACAGGCAACAAGCAGAAGAGACTTGTTTGGGTAAAGAACACAAGGAATGGACATTAGTCCAGTGGAAATTTGTGCTTTGCTCTGATGAGTCCAAATTTGAGATCTTTGGTTCCAACCACCGTGTGTTTGTGCGACGCAGAAAAGGTGAACGGATGGACTCTACATGCCTGGTTCCCACTGTGAAGCATGGAGGAGGAGGTGTGATGGTGGTGCGTTGCTGCTTTGAAGCTCATCAAGAGAATGCCAAGAGTGTGCACAGCAGTAATCACAGCAAAAGGTGGCTACTGTGAAGAACCCAGAATATAAGACATATTTTCAGTTGTTTCACACTGTTTTGTTCAGTATATAATTCCACATGTGATAATTCATAGTTTTGATGCCTTCAGTGTGAATCTACAATTTTCATAGTCATGAAAATACAGAAAATTGAATGAGAAGGTGTGTCCAAACTTTTGGTTTGTACTGTATATGCCCCAGCCCATCTTGTGATCTATATGCCCCAGCGCCTCCTGTGATCTATATGCCCCAGCCTCTCTTGTGATCTATATGCCCCAGCCCCTCTTGTGATCTATATGCCCCAGCCCCTCCTGTGATCTATAAGCCTCTGTCTCTCCTGTGATGTATATGGCCCCCTTTTCTCTAGTGATGTATATACAGCAGTCCCAGTGTCTCCTATGTGATGTATATGATTTACAAAAATTATGATCACAAGGAGTTGACTGCGCTCCAGGCCGACAAAAACCTGGAAAGGCAGTTGTGAGCAGCAACAAGATCAGTATCATCAAACATCACAGCCGAACCAAAGAGCAGCAGCGCCAGACACCACATTAGAGGTGAGTTAATGAATTTTTTTGACGTAGTCTGGAAATTTTAAAGGTGGAAATGATAAAGGTTCCTCACCCCTGAAATAGATCAACACGGACTCAAAGTTGTAGTTGTCCAAGCACTATTCCATTAACCGCTAGAATATCCCGGGGGCATTAGTCAGTCCGAAGAGCATTCGATTGAACTCATACAGTCCCATCGGCAAGATGAATGCTGTCTTGTGACGATCTCGAGCCGCCATGGGCACCTGCCAGTAGCCGCTGGCCAAGTCGAGGGTAGAGACGTATTTCACGTTTCTCAGGGCAGACAGGAATTCTTCGATCCGGGGTAGCCGATAAGAGTCTTGTACTGTATGCACATTCAGTTTACGGTAGTCATCAGAAAACCATATGGATCCATCCTTCTGGACCAAAACGATTGGTGCGACCCAAGGTCTTTGACTCGGCCGGATCACCCCATTATCCACCATCTGCGCTACCATTCCTTTGACCTCCTGATAAAGACTTGGTGGGATCTGGTGATATCTCTCCCAAATTGGGGGGGTGTTTCCCGTGGGTATCTTGTGCTCCACAGCCTTTGTGCAACCAAAGTCTTCATCACCCCTGGAGAATGCAGTCTGATATTCCCACAGTGCAACCTCCAGTCTGTGCGCCTGCTCGGAAGTCAACTGGGACTCATCCACTCCCATGATCTCCATAATCTTCCTGCCATTCCATGCAGGCGTGGGAGTCTCTTCAATTGCAGTCTGCATTGACCGGGTACAGGCGGTACAGCGGTTTGATCTCAGGGTAAACTGATTTTTGGGGATGACTCCTTTGCCACAAACATATACATCAGCCAGCTTTGTGCCCACTGCCAGGGTCACCTCATGATTCTGCAAGTTCAGACACCTCACTGGTATGCTTCCATCTTGCACAGTGGCCACAGTTCGGGCTATCATTGGGCTACCCGTGTCTTCTGACCATCCCCCAGGTTCCAGAACCACCTCCACACCATTCAGTTTTCGATGCGTCCCTACCGGCATCATCACAAGTTTCTCTTGACCCGGGGTGATCACAACAGCAGACCCGCGTGGGACATATACTGCTCCCACCGCTCTTCCTTCTGCTGAGCTACTCTGAATGCCACACAAATGAATCACCTGCTGCAGTGCCCTCTGAGTGGCTTTGTTGGATGTCGCTCGATTCCAATACTTTGGGCCATTGTGTTCGAACAGAAGGGAGTCCAGCTCTCTCAGGATATTTATTCCCAGAGCCACTGGGAGGTTCAGCCTTGCCTGTGTCTTCATGAGCACCACTCTTTTGGTTCCCAACTACTGACTGCACAGCTGTACTCTCATCCATGCAATGCCTGCCAATGGAATTTCTTCATTATTGGCGGCCTTCAGCCTTAACAGATGTCCCGACTCCGGTTTGACAGTCTCTTCGAAGTACGCCTGGAAGAATTTAATTGGCATGGTGGTCACCTCCTATCCAGTAGCCACCAAGCACGTCACCTTCTTTCCTACAAACTGCACCTCCAGAGTGAGACTCTCCGCAATCAGATCTTCGGAACAGATGTTGGGCGTTGATTTTCATTCCTGCCTCACCGTATGCCCAACTACAGTAAGGGCATCTTTTTTACCGATGCCGGGACTTCTGCAGGTGTGTTCTTCTGGCAGTTCCGCTCCATATGTCTGAGTTCTCGGCATCGCCAACATTGGACCGGTCTTCTTGCCCTTCCTCCGGACACTTCAGGTCTCAGAGCAGTCGATGCTCTCCCTGGTGCATAGTGTGATTGACCATATAGGGGGGTAGAGGGGTTAATCAGTGCCGAATACATCGGAGGCGTCTCCCGAACCTGCACCTGCTGCACCTGTTCTACCAGGATTTCCACGGTATTCTGTAAAGCCGCCAGTTGTGCCTGAGCCAGGTCTTGTCTCGGACCTCTTGTGTCAGTCACTTGTAGGTTACTCAACTGCAAAGCAGGCTTCACTTCTAACTTCTGTGCAACCGCCTCTTCCTGTGTATCGGAATAGGTGATACCAGGAGTACTCCGCGCCTTCAGCAACATGTCGCTCTGCAGCGCCTCACTCCGTATTCCCTCGATGAATTGATCCTGAAGAATGCTGTTGACATCGGCCTCAGTACACATGGTCACAGGCGACTTTTTTTTTATCTCTTGATGCGGTTCCTCTAACGCTATAGCATACTACACCAGGCTTGCTCCGTCTATCTGAGCCCAGGTGAAGAACTGTATTCACAGTTGCCGTGCTGCTGCCACATGATCAAACGCTTTCTCCAATATCTGAATGATGTCATCGACCGTCTTCCGCTTATCTTCGGATTTTAACAAAACAACTTTGTGGGCATCCCCCTCCAGAGGATTCAGCGCAACTTCCGACTGTAGCTGGGGGCTAACACCACGCAAGGCAATAGCATTTTTCATTTTTTGACCTTCCTACCCAATCACTGAACAGCAAGTTGTGCCCATCAAACTTAACTAAATGGTTAAGCAGTGTGCCCGTTGCGGACCAACCCACTAACTGGTCTCTACCGGTCACAATGGGTAAAAGGGGGTAAACAACTACAGCAGGCGCGGCAGCATTCATAGCAAGCACCGTATCCTGCCGACTACACCAACATGTAAAGACTGTCATATGTTAGAGATACAGTGCTGCTCTGAATTACTCCAAACTCGGTGTAGTGGCAAATTAACTTTCTTTATATTTGTTAAACAAATAACAGGGTAAACCTTTCTACACAGGTATGGGCCACAACAGCCATGAACATAATTTACAAATTATGCAGCCTGAGGGAACCCAAGTGCCAGTTTTGCAAGGAAGGACATGACTACCCCTGGGCTATGTCACCCCAACCCTTACTCTCTACGGGGCCTACCCAGGATTCTACTGCGGCCGCAGCACGTGTTCCCCTCGGACATATAATCTTACAACGCCCTCCCATACTATTTACAATGTGCTCCGGGCACCCTTGTTTTCCCTTTTTATAACCACATATAGATCTCTAACCAACACCTTATTTACATGATGTACAATTTTCCCTCCTGCAGGAGCAACAGATATTTCTCAGTCTTGATGAACACAGTTAACAGACTCCCTTTTGCTTTACTCTGCTCTCCATTCACAGTGTTAAATCAGTCTTTGCACTTACCAGGCTTCCTAGCACAGCCGGATACATTAATTACAATTGTCCTCAAGTTCACTTTGTAATTCCTAGTGGGGTTTCTCTGAATTATGCACGTGTTTAAAGTCTCTATAAACAGAATTCTTCACAATCTCTGAATTAGGGAGGTTACACACTGAACAGTTCTGCAGTTACTAGATAACCTTCCTTCACTATCTACACAGTTGGTCACAGGCGACAACGTTCAGTTACTAACAACGAACGGCTTCTCCTTGGACACACTGTTCAGTACCAGTCTTTACAAAGCTCCAAATGTCACAGAAGCCAAGCACATCTGCTCTCCACAGGGACAGCTTGATTTCAGCAGCACAAGTCACACCAGCGATGGCTTCCTTTTTCTACAACAGCTCCGCTGCATACACCTCCTATGCATGGGGATCAGTTCCATACACCTTGTATGCATGGTGCTCCGCTCCATACACCTCATACGCACGTGGCTCCGCTCCATACACCTTGTACACACTCGGCTCTGCTCCGTACACCTCGTATACACTTGGCTCCGCTCCGTACACCTCGTACACACTCGGTTCTGCTCCGTACATCTCATAAACACGCGGCTCCGCTCCGTACACCTCGTACACACTCGGCTCTGCTCCATACATCTCGTACACACTCGGCTCTGCTCCGTACACCTTGTACACACGCGGCTCCGCTCCGTACACTTCGTACACATGTGGCTCTGCTCCGTACACCTTGTACACACACGGCTCCGCTCCGTACACCTCGTACACACACGGCTCCGCTCCGTACACCTCGTACACACACGGCTCTGCTCCGTACACCTCGTACACACATGGCTCTGCTCCGTACACCTCGTACACACTCGGTTCTGCTCCGTACATCTCATAAACACGTGGCACTGCTCCGTACACCTTGTATGCGCACGGCTCTGCTCCATACACTTCGTACACACGCGGCTCCGCTCCGTACACTTCGTACACATGTGGCTCTGCTCCGTACACCTTGTACACACACGGCTCCGCTCCGTACACCTTGTACACACACGGCTCTGCTCCGTACACCTCGTACACACACGGCTCTGCTCCGTACACCTCGTACACACATGGCTCTGCTCCGTACACCTCGTACACACTCGGTTCTGCTCCGTACATCTCATAAACACGTGGCACTGCTCCGTACACCTTGTATGCGCACGGCTCTGCTCCGTACACCTCGTACACATGCTGCTCCGCTCCGTACACCTCGTACACAGTCTGCTATGATCCGTACACCGTGTACACACTCTGCTCCACCCCGTACACCTCACACACACGCGGCTCTGCTCCGTATACCTTGTACACAGATGGCTCCACTCTGCTCACCTCGTACACACTCGGCTCTGCTCCGTACACCTCGTACACACTCGGCTCCGCTCTGTACACCTCGTACACACTCGGCTCCGCTCCGTACACCTCATACACACACGGCTCTGCTCCGTACACCTCGTACACACACAGCTCTGCTCCGTACACCTCGTACACACTCGGCTCCGCTCCGTACACCTCGTACACACTCGGCTCTGCTCCGTACACCTCGTACACACTCGGCTCTGCTCCGTACACCTCGTACACACTCGGCTCCGCTCCGTACACCTCGTACACACTCGGCTCCGCTCCGTACACCTCGTACACACTCGGCTCCGCTCCGTACACCTCGTACCCACACAGCTCCGCTCCGCACACCTCGTACCCACACAGCTCCGCTCCGTACACCTCGTACACACTCGGCTCTGCTCCGTACACCTCGTACACACTCGGCTCTACTCCGTACACCTCGTACACACTCGGCTCCGCTCCGTACACCTCGTACACACTCGGCTCCGCTCCGTACACCTCGTACCCACACAGCTCCGCTCCGCACACCTCGTACACACTCGGCTCTGCTCCGTACACCTCGTACACACTCGGCTCTGCTCCGTACACTTCGTACACACTCGGCTCCGCTCCGTACACCTCGTACACACTCGGTTCCGCTCTGTACACCTCGTACACACTCGGCTCTGCTCCGTACACCTCGTACACACACGGCTCTGCTCCGTACACCTCGTACACACTCGGCTCTGCTCCGTACACTTCGTACACACTCGGCTCCGCTCCGTACACCTCGTACACACTCGGTTCCACTCTGTACACCTCGTACACACTCGGCTCTGCTCCGTACACCTCGTACACACACGGCTCCGCTACATCCACACTGTAAATCCCGCCTTATCTCACACACAAACTTCACCTCATCCATCACCATGGCAACCAGCTAGTGATGGGTAGCTCCTGAATGAGCCGGCTCTAAGAGCCGGCTCTTTATAGTGAATCATATGAGTCGGCTCCTGGCAGGGAGGAGCCAATTGAAATTTAAACGGCTCTTTGCCAGTTCACGTTCCACAGTCAGTCCCCTCTTGCCTCGCCCCTCCTGGCCCCTCCCTCCCGGCAGTAGTCACTCTGATCTTATCCAGGAGACTGAGAATGCATGCTCCTCCTGCTGCCGCACATAGCACTGACTCAGGGTACCTTCACACTGGCGTTCCCCTCCGCAGAACGCTGCGGAGGGGAATCGCCATGTGTGCGCAGCGGCCGCCAGCTCCTATCTTTAGAATGGGGACGCACGGTGCTGCGCATGACAGCGCATGACCGTGCGCACCCATTCACTCCCATATGTGATCTGTGTGCAGGCGGATGCCGCTGCGCACGCATGGCGATTCCCCTCCACAGAACGCTGCGGAGGGGGAACGCCAGTGTGAAGGCACCCTCACAGCCCCGCCCCCCTCCAATCTGTGACAAACAAGCAGCAGTCAGGCACTTTATTAAAGGAACACTGACATCTGGATTTAGCCTGATTATAGTTATTTACATCGCTGAGCGAGGGAGAAACAGCGGATGTAAATGTGCGTCCCTTGTTCTCTCCCATTCACTTGAATGGAAGAGAACAAATGATCCAGCGATGCATATCGGCAGGGCAGATAAGGATCTCCTCTGCAAACATAGCATCGCTGGATTGAGCATCACTGGATCGCAGGCTCGGGTGCTGCATCGACTGTGTAAATGCACCATTAGCTAGTGCAACTTGGAATGGTTATGTTGTTTCTGGTATGTGAATAACCTCCCAGCAGCCCCTGTTACATGATAGCAGTGCCAATCTGAGGGACCAACTTCATGCACAAGACTAGTACTAGTGTTTTATGTCATAAATTGGCACGTGTAGATTTTTACTAAAAGGTATACAATCATGGGTTAAGGCCACGTGCACACATTCAGTATTTGCTGAGTTTTTTACCTCAGGATTTGTAGCCAAAACCAGGAGTGGGTAATAAATACAGAAGTGGTGCAGGTATTTCTATTAGACTTTTCCTCTGATTGCTCCACTCCTGGTTTTGTCTACAAATCCTGAGGTAAAAAACTCAGCAAATACTGAATGTGTGCACATGGCCTAAAACATACCAGAATTTGGCTTGAAATTTAAAGCCAAAGGTAATAGGAAATGAAGAGCCGTTTTCGGAGCCAAAAGAGCCGACTCTTTTTGGTGAGCCGATCCAAAAGAGCCGGCTCACCAAAAAATCGCATTTTACCCATCACTACAACCAGCACAGCAGAGTCCTGCATACACTGAGGAGCTGATCATGTGACCCCTGACTCCTCCCCTCATGTGACATCATCACAGGTCCTGTAAGCACAGAGCATTTCATCTTCCCCCATTCAGGTCTCTACAATCTCGGATCCTCTCACATCTTCTATAGAAGAGAATTCTCCTGATTGATCATCAAGGATGGATCTGGACAGGGACAAGATGGCGGAGAGGATCCTACACCTCACCCTAGAGATCCTCTACCGGATTACTGGAGAGGTGAGAGGTGACAATGTCATGTGACATCAGAGGATATGAGCGGAGAGGGGAGAGGTGATGGACCCTGGAATGTCTAGAGTGAGATTTATTAATGATAGAAATAGCTGCGGTCCATACTCAGCCATGACTAAGGCTGCCTTCACACTTGTGTTTGTGCCTGCATGCGGAGGGCATGCAGACGCAAACGCAGGCAAAAGCAGCCCATAATAATGTGAATGCAGTGGAGAATCTCCGCATGCGTTCACATTACTATGGTGCCCGGTCAGCCAATCAGCTGTCTCTGGGGGCAGCCGGGAGGAGGAGATCAGCGGCAGAGATCTCCTCCTCCCGCCGGTGTCAGCGGGGAGATACAGCTGATCTGACAGCTGTTTAAATCTCCCGCGCTGACACCGGATAGGGCGACATCAGTGCAGGAGATAAACAGCTGATCGCTGCTTCAAATCTCCCGCGCCAACCTCACCTATTAGGTGTCAGCGCGGGCAGGGACGTCGCTATGCATTAAGAATCGGGGCTACAGCCCCGATTCTTATGCATAGAGCCCCGAATCTCGCCGGCTGTCAGGGCCAGGGCCACTTTCTGTTACGTCCCGGCCGCTCTACAGCACAGCTTGGCAGGGGGCGGTAACAACATCACGGAGCTGTGCAGAGCGGCCGGCAGACACATGCTGAGGAGACTGGAGCAGCTCACTGAGGACTGAGGAGAGAGAGAGGTGAGTATTTATGTTGTTTTTTTTTTTCTACACTGATGGGAGACTATGGAGATGCCGTGCAGGGGAGATCATATGGCTGGTGCAGGGCATCAGAGACCAGAGCGGCAAGGGGCCCCGGAGCTAGGGAAAGTCAGTGCTGACAGGAGGAGGTGCAGGGACAATGTGCTGTAGATGAGTATGCTGATAATGCTGCTGCTGCCTGCTGGTTGTCTGTATAGTCACTCACTGTGCTGAGGGGGGAGGGAGAGGCTCTCAGTGTGGCCCCCTCTGCTCTCTGTGCTGCTGCTGATCCATGGAGAGAGAGGGAGCAGGACATTAACCCTATCATACCCTCCATAACAGGGAGGGGGCTGTGCAGTGTGTCCCTGCTCCAGCCATATCACTGCACACAGGGACATCTGTGCCTCATCTCCTATCAGCCAATCACAGATTTCACTTTATAAGCACATCTGTGATTGGCTGCCAGCAGATGATAGTGTCCCCTGTGCCCTGGAGCTGCAGATTGCAGGAGTTGCAGCAGGAGACATCTATGGCCCCTCTGACACCATAGAAAGACTCACAGCCTCTGGGGAAAACTGTGTAAGAATATTTTTTTTAATAATTTCTCTAAAACTTAATTTCTATATGAGCATGTTGGCAGTAGTAGTTGACTTACCCTGTGGGGGCTGTGGGGTACTCTGAGCCGGGCACCTCTATGTCATTCAAGTGTCTGGGGTGATGTCACAGTGGCGTGACCCGGTCTGTGGCCACCCGGATGGGCAGTCAATAAAAAGGGGGTTAAAAAAATTAGGGAGTAGTTTGTCATGACGCCACCCGTGGTATGCAGCTGTAGTGGCCGCTGCTGCAGGCCCGGACCTCTGGGGATGATTTAATGGCAGCTGGTATGGTGTCGCTCCCCACGGGTGGAGCAGATGCCCAGAGCATCCAGAGTAATGGAGTGTTAGGGTGCTGGGGAGCCAGCGGGGCTGATCGGGCTGCAGGGAAGGATCGGGACCAGTGGCGTAGCATGGGGGGGCAGCGGTCCGCGCCAGGCGGCACGTGTGTGGGGGCGGTAGCAGGGCTGTATTTAAACGGCAGGGGAGCGCAAGCTTTTTTTTTTCTTTACCTCCCTCCCCCAGACTCCATATGAAAACTGAAGTCTTTGTGGGGGAGGGAGGGTGTTGCCGCTGGTAGTGCATTGCCGCCCGGCCGCGGCGCCCGCATGTACTGTGCCCCCTCCTGGCCCCCCAGCGCTGAGAGCGATCACGCTGACAGGAAGCCGCTGGGAGCTCTGCTGCTTCCTGTCCCGTGATGGCTCCAAGTGCTGGTGCAGTGGAGGCGGCTGCGGTGCTGGCGGCTCCTCCACCCAGCTGGCCCCCCATGGACCCGGAGAGGTGAGGGAAACTGTGCAGGGGATAGGGGACAGGGGAGCAGAGGAGAAGAGGACAGGGGGGCAGAAGGACAGAAACAGGGGGACAGAGAAGAGGACAGGGGGGCAGAAGGACAGGAACAGGGAGACAGAGGAGAAGACGAGCAGCTGCAGGGACAGAGGAGAGGAGGACGGGTGTGCAGCAGGACAGTGGAGAGGAGGACAGTGGTGCAGGAGAACAGAGGAGCAGCAGGAGGGACAGAGGAGAGGAGGACGGGGGTGCAGGAAGGCAGAGGAGAGGAGGACGGGGTGCAGCAGGACAGTGGAGAGGAGGACAGTGGTGCAGGAGGACAGAGGAGCAGCAGGAGGGACAGAGGAGAGGAGGACGGGGGTGCAGGAAGGCAGAGGAGAGGAGGACGGGGTGCAGGGGGACAGAGGAGAGGGGGACAGAGGAGAGGAGGACGGGGGTGCAGGAGGGACAGAGGAGAGGAGGACGGGTGCGCAAGAGGAGTGGGGCTGTGTGGTGATAATGGCAGCTGTACCAGGTGTCTCTGCCTACATGCGGCAGCCTCCACCTTCCTGTGTTGGCAGGGTGTGGCATGCTGGGAATTGTAGCTCTCCTGCCTGTTCTGGCATTACTGTATGGTTTCTGGGTAGTGTGTTGGGTGCTGGGTGTTGTAGTTCTTCTGGGTGGGCTCAATGTTCTCCCGCCTCCTGTCTGTGGTTATTGTGCCTCTTCTGGGATGTCCTCGGCTCCGTACTGTGCATAGACAGTGTACCGTATATTGTCTGTGCACAGCACAGTGCTGGGGAGTTGGTGGTACAGTGTCTCCCGCCGCCTTAAAATCGGTCTGTTTCCCATCCAGGAGAGTCGGATGAGTGTCATCTGTTTTTTGGTCTGTTTGGCAACTGCTGTGCGAGTGTCCGACATTTTTCTCAGATCACATCTGTGTGCAATCTGTTCTTTCCTCAGCAGCTATTACTGTAGAATCATTTACAGGAACATTTTACAGTTATCTCAGCTACAGAATGATAATGTATCAGTGAAAAAAACTGATGCCTCTCGGATGGTCCGTGTGCGGTCCGTGATTTTGTCAGACTCATAGACTTGCATTGGCGAGTCTAGGTGTGAATCACATACTGTCACAGCATGTTGCAACTTTTTTCTCATCCTGAATCTGGATGAGAAAAAAGTGTCCAACACACGTCAGTATGCTCTCAGAAATTGATTGCAATGCGAGAAAATCGCACATTGCACTCATCAGAGTTTCACACCAGTGTGTCCGTACCCTAATACTAAAATCCATATAGTAATCCTACTGGTATGGGGAGTGTTTATGGCTCAGTTAGTACACTCCATACTTCTTGTTATTAACCAATTAATGCTCTTTTATCCACCGCACTGCAGTGTCAAAAGAGGAAGACAGCGACACAGGCAGCAACATGGCGTCAGAGAGCCCCTGACCTCCAAATAGAAGATCCTCAGATCCTGGTATTGTGATATAATATTAAGAATAAAGTTTTTTGCATTTTTATTACACTATGAACTCCACAGTACAGCGGTGAAAATTGCTCTGGCCCCGGGTCCTCCTTGAGTCCTGCTTGTTGCCATATACTGGGGTTGTGCAGAGGTGGCGGTGCACAGTGACAACCCCAGTAGGCGAGTGGCTATTTGGCCCAATACTTACCCCCCCAATTGCACCCCTTCTCTTTGTGTTTTAGTATAGTAGTTATATATTCTTGTATATAGGGGCAGACAGTGTATACTATGTATACTTCCGGATTATCAACAACCAAAGGGGCGGCAAATTTTTCGGCCCTGGGGCGCCACAAACAGTTGCTACGCCACTGATCGGGACATCTCCCAGGCAGGCTCCTGCTGCCTGCGCGGTGTTTCAGCCTACCGCTCCTCAAGTAGGAAAGGAACAGTCTCACACAATTCTGAGTTCCCAACCCGGTTTACTTCAGTTTTCTCTGCATGTACTACAGGTCACAGTTCAAGTACATTGGCGGTGCGGGTAGTCTGCTCTCCTCCTTCCTGCACACGCCTCTGCGCACAGAGCCCCAATCCAGCAGTCACAGGCCTTGTCAGGCTACCGGCTGTTTCCCCTGACCCTAATACAGCTGCCTACTCGGCGGATGTGCTGGGAGTTGGCCACAGCTCCTCTGGACCTCGTGGCCACCGGTTCTGTAGTTGGAGCTTGGAGTCTACTTCCTACCTTTCAGGGTCGGGTCCCTGGTGCTCGCTCTGACCCTCCACTTCACTGCAGACTCGGGCGCACAGGCTCCTTCCGTCTCTCCACAGTCTTGTCCCGGGACGAGCCTCATCTTTGCTCAAGTCCTCCGGGTCCTTTCTCTCTGTCCTCCATTATAGAACATGTTCTTTAATGGCGTTTTTTGACAGCGAAATTCATGCACTTTAAAATCACGGTATTATCGCCAGAAAAGCGCTCATGTGAAAGAAGCCTTAGGATTACTTGGATGTTGGCCTAATACTGTTATATTTTGTGTATTTATTGAGTGCATGTTGGCAATCTCTATAATGTTTTAAAGCATTAAATCTGTTAATATTATATATGTAGAGTGTCACTGGTTATTAAAGTACATTTTACTTGGGTTTTATTTAAATTTATTCCGAAAAATGCAGCTCAGTGGGCCCGAGCCCCGGATGTTTTTTGACCCTAGCAACGCCCCTGAGCGCGGGAGATATAAACAGCTGTCAGATCAGCTGTATCTCCCTGCTGACACCGGTGGGAGATCAGCTGTGGCTCTGCATGATCTCCCGGTGGTCACCGTGAGAGATTTCAATGTGATCCGCAGCGTTCTCCTGCGCTGTCATGCAGAGGACACTGCGGATCCATTGAGATCCATGTATTTTTTGTGCGCTTGCGGATAGAGCAAGCACCGCAAACGCACAAAAAAATGCTGCATGCTGCGTTTGGAGTGCAGTTGGAGGGCGCATAAATTATGCACATCCGAACGCAAATGCGGCCAAATGCAGCCATACGCAGGCACATGCGTTCCCATGTAAAATATAGGAACGCATGTGCGCAAGGGTTTGGCTGCGTTTGGTGCACTGCACTCGAACCGCAAGTGTGAAGGCAGCCTAAGGCTTCCTAGGTGTAACGCGTACACCGGGTCCTGTGTTCTGCTCTGGACTTTTAATCAAGAAAAATAAAACTGTGTTTCAAACAATTCTTGTTTCTTGCTGTTGCTGGACTGCAGCTATCTCTATCGGCAATGTCGCCCGGGGCCGAGGGCATTCTTCTGTGCACCAGGAACCGGATCCATCAACGCTGGAGCAGGACAGCAGGGCGTGAGATGAAAAAAAAACCTTCATTTTTCTCTATGAGATTTATTAATGTCTCCATCCTCAGGATTACACAGTAGTGAAGACCTCTAGTGATCGCTCTCGGGCCCCTGTGTATGAAGGACGGGGAGGATCCCTGAGCCCAATCCCGGGGCCTCCACCTCACCCCCGGATACATGAGGACATCAATGACCAGAAGATCCTAGAACTCACCAACAAGATGATTGAGCTGCTGACTGGAGAGGTGACACTGCTGGAATGCTGGGACATTATACAGGATAGCACTGGAGGATTCTGGGTGATGACTGGAGAGGTGACTGCTGGGACATTATACAGGACAGCACTGGAGGATTCTGGGTGATGAGCGGAGAGGTGACTGCTGGGACATTATACAGGGCGGCACTGGAGGATTCTGGGTGATGAGCGGAGAGGTGACACTGCTGGGACATTATACAGGACGGCACTGGAGGATTCTGGGTGATGACTGGAGAGGTCACTGCTGGGACATTATACAGGACAGCACTGGGGGATTCTGGGTGATGAGCGGAGAGGTGACTGCTGGGACATTATACAGGACAGCACTGGAGGATTCTGGGTGATGAGCGGAGAGGTGACTGCTGGGACATTATACAGGACAGCACTGGAGGATTCTGGGTGATGAGCGGAGAGGTCACTGCTGGGACATTATACAGGACAGCACTGGAGGATTCTGGGTGATGAGCGGAGAGGTGACTGCTGGGACATTATACAGGACAGCACTGGAGGATTCTGGGTGATGAGCGGAGAGGTGACTGCTGGGACATGATACAGGACAGCACTGGAGGATTCTGGGTGATGTTGGTATCATTGTGTTGTCAGGTTCCTATAAGGTGTCAGGACGTCGCTGTCTATCTCTCCATGGAGGAGTGGGAGTATCTAGAAGGACACAAGGACCGGTACAAGGAGGTGATGATGGAGGAGCACCAGCCCCGCACATCACCAGGTAATAGACAGGACTGAATACACCCGGCCTATAATGATCTGTATGTAATAATGATGTCAGTCCTGTCTGTGTGTCCTGCAGGTCTCTCCAGTACGAGGACGACCCAGAGAGATGTCCCGCTCCTCCTCCTCCTGCACAGGATCCTCAGGTAGATGGAGATCTCCCCTATGATGTGTAGACGGCTGTGACCTCCTTGTGTTCAGTCTTGTTTTCTCCTCCAGTATTAGATGTTTTATACTTGTGTAATGAGAGCGGTGGAGACGGCAGATCACAGCTGATCATAGATGAGGCTTCTCCATCTGTCTGTGACTTTAACAATCTTTGTTTCAGGGTGAAGAGTTGATCCATGTGGATAATGCAGAGATCTATGTGAGGGGTGATGATCTCACAGATCACCGCCCAGGTGAGCAGTGATCTCTATATTTACTTATTCCCCAGTTGGTATAATTACAGTCCTATTTTCTAGTCCTTCTATTGAGTCCGTCCTCTGTTCTGGGCCTCTGCCTCACTTCTCTACAATCCTCTAAGCCCTTGGTGCAGTGTCAGGACCTGGACATCCTCTGATCTGTTGGCAATTAAAGAGAAACTTCATAACCTTCATCAGCTTAAACTGTATATATCACTAAGAATGGGCAGAGCGGCTGATTACAGCTCGTGCTGCCTCCACTGTATTGCAGAGATTTGGGTATTGAATGTTAGGAATCTCAATGTGCAAATTTCCTCTTCAATGAAAAGGGCAATAACACAGATTCCTCTGTGGGAGGTGAGGGGGTGTTACTTTTTCTGCTCTATGGACACTGTCCAATCATAGGAAGGCAGAGACAGAGAGGGGAAAACAAAAGCCCCCAGAGAATGTCGGGTCAAAATCAAGATGCTGCAGAGTACAAAACTGTAAGGCAGGAGAAGCGTCCAAGAACAGACTGAGGTAAAACAGGAAAATCCTATACAGAGCAGGAGAACAACAAGACCTAACCAGGGAAGCATAAAAGCTATATCTGGCAGCTTCCAGCAGATATCGGTAAGCTTCAGTAGGGTGTGGTGCCTTCTAATAGGCTGAAGCCAGGAGCTGCTGACTACAGCTGGACAGCACTCACCCACTGTCACACTGGAAAGTACTACAGGTCCCAGGCACTCTGACCTTAGCAGATGGGGGAGCCTGCGCTGTGCAGAGTTCCTGGCCCTGACGTCTCCTCTATCACCAGCACAAACCTACAGAGTGAATCCAGCGGCCCCTGATCACATGAGCAGATGACGCAGGAGCGGCTCTGATGGAGATGTGACCACAAGGCTCTTAGGTTAAAATCTCTCATTTGGCTAAAAGGCACCAAAATAGCTAAATAGATAAAATAGCTCAGAAGTGACTGGAGGACAAATGTCAATAATGTGGTGAATTGTTAAAAAGATGCAGAAAATGAATCAGCGAAAAACACCTGGAAACTCCAAACCCCAACAGCCACCGAGAAGAATAAAGACAATCAGATGAACAATAGTCACGTGTCATACAGGATAACATCAATTCTCTGCTCAGTGATTGGATGTAAAGTCTGCAGTATTCTTTATAATGTTACACTGACTCATATTCCTCCCATTCAGATCCCGACAGAATCAGAGATCTTCTATATAAGAGAATGTTCCCGATTGACCCATCAAGGATGGATCTGGACAGGGACAAGATCCCGGAGAGGATCCTACACCTCACCCTAGAGATCCTCTACCGGATTACTGGAGAGGTGAGAGGTTCTGATGTCATCACATTACATCATTATCTATGGGGATAACAGAGGATATGACCGGAGAGGGGAGAGGTTCTGATGTCATCACATTACATCATTATCTATGGGGATAACAGAGGATATGACCGGAGAGGGGAGAGGTTCTGATGTCATCACATTACATCATTATCTATGGGGATAACAGAGGATATGACCGGAGAGGGGAGAGGTTCTGATGTCATCACATTACATCATTATCTATGGGGATAACAGAGGATATGACCGGAGAGGGGAGAGGATCTGATGTCATCACATTACATCATTATCTATGGGAATAACAGAGGATATGACCGGAGAGGGGAGAGGTTCTGATGTCATCACATTACATCATTATCTATGGGGATAACAGAGGATATGACCGGAGAGGGGAGAGGTTCTGATGTCATCACATTACATCATTATCTATGGGGATAACAGAGGATATGACCGGAGAGGGGAGAGGATCTGATGTCATCACATTACATCATTATCTATGGGAATAACAGAGGATATGACCGGAGAGGTGAGAGGTTCTGATGTCATCACATTACATCATTATCTATGGGGATAACAGAGGATATGACCGGAGAGGGGAGAGGTTCTGATGTCATCACATTACATCATTATCTATGGGGATAACAGAGGATATGACCGGAGAGGGGAGAGGTTCTGATGTCATCACATTACATCATTATCTATGGGAATAATGGATAGAACTTGTGAAGTGAGGACTCTGGAAATGTCTAGAGTGTGGTTTATTAATGTATCTCTCCATCCTCAGGATTACACAGTAGTGAAGACCTCTAGTGATCGCTCTCGGGCCCCTGTGTATGAAGGACGGGGAGGAACCCTGAGCCCAATCCCGGGGCCTCCACCTCACCCCCGGATACATGAGGACATCAATGACCAGAAGATCCTAGAACTCACCAACAAGATGATTGAGCTGCTGACTGGAGAGGTGACTGCTGGGACATTATACAGGACAGCACTGGAGGATTCTGGGTGATGAGCGGAGAGGTGACTGCTGGGACATTATACAGGACAGCATTGGAGGATTCTGGGTGATGTCGGTATCATTGTGTTGTCAGGTTCCTATAAGGTGTCAGGACGTCGCTGTCTTTCTCTCCATGGAGGAGTGGGAGTATCTAGAAGGACACAAGGACCGGTACGAGGAGGTGATGATGGAGGAGCACCTGCCTGTGACATCACAAGGTGAGAAGATTTCTATGTCTGCCCATTACTGTGGGCACAGGCTGGCACTGGCTGATGGAGCGACATCTACACACTGAGGTTATGCTGGTCTTCTTGGAGTGAAGATGTCGGTGTTATCAGGGTTAAACACAGCAAATGAATTTAAGAGAAATAGGGACAATTTATCATTAGTAAATGCTGATACAAGTGAATGTTTCTGATAGATGATCGTTGTTAGGATCCTTTATCCATCAGGACATCTGTAATAATATTATAATGAGGACGTCCTGCCCCACCCATTTGTCTCATAAGCCATTGGCCACGTCAGGCTGCACCTAGAAGACCCCGGGTCCTTCACTTACACAAAGAGGACGACAACATAGAAATCCTGGTGATGATAGAAGGTTCTGGTATATAGATGTATGAGAGGTCGTGTATTCAGTCTCTGTGTCTCCACAGATGGATCCAGGAGGAGAAATCCCCCAGAGAGATGTCCCCGTCCTCTGTATCCCCAGGACTGTCCAGAGGAGAATCACAATGTCCCGGAGAGTCATCAGGTAGATGGTGCTGAGCCCTGGATCTATATGGAGGGTTGGGGGCTTTCCTGCCGTCATAGAGGTGATAGATTTTGGGGGTCTCTTATATTGCACTGATTGTTCCATCTGATCTATCAGGGGGAAGATCCGACTAATATTAAAGTGGAGGATGAGACAGAAGAAGCGATGAGGAGGGGGGATCAGCCGTGTGTGAGTGACGGGAAGGAGGAGATTCCAGGAGATGTCACCACAGGTATGGAAGAAACTTCCACAATGAATCCAGATGTTTGTCTCCTCCACACTGTATAAGTGACACATGGGGCAGGAGTCATACACTGAGTTATGTACAGGGAACAGAGGAATCCTCCACAAGGTGTTCTGTGGAGCCGCTCACACACCAGGTACAGCACCTTCCTCTATATGTGTTATTCCTTCACATTTATGACTGGATTCAACTCTAAAAACTACAGAAATTGTTTATTTTTAAATCCCCATATGTGAAACAGCCTTAACCCCATAACGATCACTAATACACATTAAAATGGTGGCTGTTAAGGGGCAGTTTCCTCTCATCGCCGGTAATGAAAATTAAGTGTATAGCGCCCCCTGGAGACAAAAATCCCACTGGTGACCGCTGACATCTTGCGGCTTTGGTCCTGACCAATTTTAGAATCGTTTGGTGCCGATTAGCCTTGTTAACACATCTGATCCTTTCCTTGTATAGAATACACTGCACTACTTGTGCTTTATCTCATCCTGACAACATTTTCCTAACAGCCGCCTATTACATCTTGTCTATAGCGGGATCTAATAGGCTTCCATACAGACTGAGGCCAATGAGGGACAGAGGGAGCATTCTCCTTCAGTCACACTCCTTTCACATGTAGTCAATAGTGACTGTGACATTAATGAGTTACACATCAATGATGGCACATAGCCGCTCCCTGATGTGACCACTATTCTGGGGGGCCCAGGTATATGTACATGGTGACTCCGCTGTGTATGGCACGGGCATAGCTCCTCTTCCATTCCTCCCCCATGCTGTACATGTAGAGCGTGGTACAGTAATAACACTTCACCTCAGTGTGGTGCTGGAAGGGGTTATTAGGAAGCCTCTAGGTTATACTTGTGTTATGTGTGGGGAGACGTGTAGAATCACATTGCAGTAATCTGACAGGAGCAAGCCAACTCCTCCACCAGGTTTGTTGGTGGGGCGAGGGGTGGGAGAGAGATGGAATCAGCCTTAAGAAAGTGCAGCTGGAGAGGCAGTGTCAGAGGGGGTGAGCCAGGTTTGATGTCGTACAGTGATGCCGTAGAAGGAGAGTTGTTAGTGATAAAGAGGTCATGGATGAATGATAGTTTGTTGCAGACAGAGCGTGTGTTCCATAGTGCTCAAGGAAGGGGGAGTGAGAGAATGCGGCTGGCTGAATAGGTATGAGGTTGTCAGAGTTGCAAAAACTTGTTGAGGATCGTGGCAGCGTATTAGAAACCAGGGCTGTGGAGTCGGAGAACATTTTGGCGGAGCGACTCCTAAAATATATAATACATTGGGTACAGTAGTTCAATGCAGAATGTGCTGAATATTATTTTCTATGTAAATATCTTGATTATTGTATCATAATTATGATGAAAGCTTGATGCTCACATTGTACTACAATAAATTTATCACTTAAACATGAGCCGTATATGAAGGAGTCAGAGTTGGAGTCGATGGTTTGATGTACCGACTGCACAGCCCTGTACAAGTGTGGCGATGTGTTGAGGAGGGCCAGGATTTGGGGATACATCGCCAGCAATGAGGAGCAGCATATAGAGCGTTAGAAGGTGGGAGCAGGATAGGGCATGGTGTGGCTGTGTGTGCCTGGAGAAAAAGGATTGTATGTGGAGGAACAGTTCTGAGGAGGAGGTGAGATGGCTGGAGAGGATGGAGGGAGAAATGACTAGCTCCGTAGTAGGTGGAGGGATTAGAGGAGTAAGAAAGAAATGAAGTAGTATGGGTGTTATAGTGAACAGAAACATTGTAGTGGCTTTCTATCCCATTACCTTCCAGTCCATTCTAGTTCATTTCGCGTCTAATTCAAAGTTTTGCACTTAGAAAACTGCACTTGTAAAAATGTATTGGATCAAACTAAAGTCTGGATCAGACTCATGGTTATTATTATTATTATTATTTATTTATATAGCGCCATTAGGTTCCATGGCGCTTTACATGAGGATGAGGGAGACAAGGACAAGTACACTAAATCTAGACAATCAGGACATACAGGCACAGGAGGGGAGGGGACCCTGTCCACGAGGGCTCACAGTCTATGAGGGGCGGGTGGGGATACAGTAGGATGGGGGAATGTCAGTTATGGGGCGGTAGCCTGGGTCTCATGGCAGGTTGAAGGCTTGACTGAATAAGTGAGTCTTCAGGTGATACTTGAAGCTACTCAGGGTAGGAGAGTGCCTGACGTGTTCGGGCAGGGAGTTCCAGAGTAAAGCAGATGCCCGGGAGAAGTCCTGAACACGGTTGTGCAAAGAGGAGATGAGGGGGGGAGCAGAGGAGCAGTTCTTGGGAGGATCGGAGGTTGCATGCGGGTAGGTATCGGGAGACCAGGTCGGAGATGTATGGTGGGGACAGGTTGTGTATGGCTTTGTATGCAATGGTTAGTGTTTTGAACTGGGATCTCTTGGAGGCGGGGAGCCAGTGAAGGGCTTGGCAGAGGGGGGAGACAGTGGAGTAGCGGGAGGACAGATGGATTAGTCGGGCAGCAGAATTGAGGATAGATTGGAGAGTGAAAGGGAGTTACCCGGGAGGCCATTGAGAAGGAGGTTGCAGTAGTCAAGGCGGGAGATGATAAGAGCATGAATAAGTGTTTTAGCGGTGTCGTGGGTAAGGAAGGAGCGGATCCGTGAGATGTCTCTAAGCTGGAGCCGGAGGGATGTGGTGAGGGCATCGATGTTGGGCTTGAAGGAGAGGGAGGAGTCAAGGATTACCTCAAGCCACTTGGCTTAGGGGACTGGGGAGAGGGCTCAGTCATTGACGCAGATGGATAGGTTGGGAAGTGGGGGGGGAATTTCTTGGGGGGAAGACTAATTCAGTTTTGTCCATGTTGAGTATAAGGAAGCGAGTAGAGAAAAAAGATGAGATGGCGGAAAGGCATTGTGGGATTTTGGAGAGTAGGGAGGTGATGTCGGGGCTGGACAGGTAGATTTGGGTGTCGTCGGCATAGAGGTGGTATTGAAAGCCGTGGGACTCAATGAGTTGCCCTAGGCCGAGACTATATATGGAGAAAAGTAGCGGTCCCAGGATCGAACCTTGGGGGACTCCGACAGAAAGGGGGTAGGGCAAGGAGGAGGTGTGGGAGTGGGAGACGCTGAAGGTCCGGTCTGCTAGGTATGAGGAGATCCAAGAGAGGGCAAGGTGGGTGATGCAGAGGGATTCCAGGATCCCGAGATGAAGGGAGTGGTCAACCATGTCAAAGGAGGCAGACAGGTCGAGGAGGAGGAGGATTGAGTAGTGGTGTTTGTTCTTGGCGGTCAGTAGGTCGTTGGTGACTTTGGTCAGGGCTGTTTCGGTGGAATGGAGGGGTCAGAAGCCGGACTGTAGGCGGTCGAAGTGGGAGCAGGAGAGGTGAGAGGACAGTTCGGAGTGGACGTGCTGTTCAAATAGCTTAGAGGCGAATGAAAGAAGAGATATGGGGGGATAGTTAGAGACAGAGGTAGGTTCGAGGGAGGGTTATTTAAGGATGGGCGTGATTAGGGCGTGTTTGAAGGCCGAGGGGAAGGTGCCAGTGGTAAGTGATAGGTTGAAGAGGTGGGTGAGGGCTGGGATGAAAATGGAGGTGTGATAGGGAATGAGGTGGGATGGGAGCGAGTCGTGGGCGCTGATGGTGAGGTGTGATTTCGACAGGATAGAGGAGAGTTGGTCTTCAGTTATGGGGGGGGAAGTGACTAATGGAGGAGGGCAGTGTAGGTGAGAGGGGGAGTTTTGGGGATAGTGGGCCAAAGCTGTTTCTGATCTTGTCGATCTTCTCCTTGAAGAAGGTCGCAAAGTCTTCAGCAGAGATGAGGGGAGAAGGGGGAGGAGCGGGTGGGCGGAGTAAGGAGATGAAAGTTTTGATGAGCTGTTTGGGGTTGCGGGACAGAGAGGTTATTAGGGATGAGAAGGCGGCTTGCTTGGCAGTAGCAAGTGCCGTCTTGAAGTCAGTGAGGGATTGTTTGAACAAAGCAAAGTGCTCGGAGGTGCGGGACTTTTTCCATCTCTCGGTGACCCTGGACGCCCGTGAGGGTGGTGTGCCAGGGTTGCCTGTTGAAGTGTGGAGTGTGAGGGGAGCAGCTAGGTCGAGGGCACTGCACACAGACAGTCAGAAGCCAGGGAAAGTTGTGTAGGTTCAATGAGTACCTGTGGGAAGAGGAAACAGCCCGATTAGATGACACAGATGGTGATGATGATGATAACAATACAGCAGTGATGATGGTGAGGAATAGCCAATTGCATCATAGAATTTGAGTCTAATTCAAAGTTTTGTCCTTAGAAAACTGCACGTGGAAAAATGCATTGGTTCAGACTAAAGTCTGGATCAGACTCATGGTTCAGAGGAAATGGTTTGTGCATCTTCTTCCTTCCACTTTTGACTTTGACTCTGCATGAGTATTGTCCTGTTCTAGTCAGTGTTCTTCAGCTCCAGTCCTCAAGACCCACCAACAGTGCATGTTTTCAGGATTTCCTTAGCATTGCACAGGTGGTAATGTAATCACCTGTACAGGTGATGGTTCCATCACCTTGTGCAATGCTACAGAAATCCTGAAACAATGCACTGTTGGTGGGTCTTGAGGCCTGGAGTTGAGAAACACTGGTCTAAGGAAATATTCACACATAGCATAATTGCAGCGTTTTTGCTGCTCATTTTACTTAGCATATTTTGTGCATAAAAAAAGTGTTTTACAGTATTAGCATTGTAAATGAGATTTATGAATCTCATGCATATGCTGCTGTTTTTTTTTTGTTATTGTTTTTTTTTTTTTTGCATATTTTTAACCATTAAATTGGTTTGAACTCTGCAGCATAACAATTTTTTTCCAGTGTTTTTGCACAAAGAAAAACCTCGAGTAAAAACAATGCATAAACAATTCTATACCGTGTAAAAAATGTGTGTTTTGTATGCAGTGGAGCAGAGAAATCCATACTAATTAAGCCACATGTGAATATACCCTAACATAGATGGTATATCTACTTTAGATTGTGAAGACATTTACTAAATTCATGTTTAATGTTTAATCCTAACAGAGAATAACAATAACAATTCTGAGAGACGCTTCATGTTATTGGAAAATTATAAATTAGAAGATGAAGATACGAAGCAGAACTCTCCAGAAGAAAATCTCATCAGCACTAATGTAAATTCAGGATTCAACAGTACAGAGATAACATATAATCCACCTAATCCTGAGGAACCTTCTCCTGGCCAATCTCACATTGTTACAAGCACAGATCAGAAAGGAGGCAAAAAGCATTTTACAGGAAGTTCAAGTCCTCATACACACAGAAGAGTTCATAGAGGGAAGAAGCCGCACTCCTGTTCAGAATGTGGGAAATGTTTCAACGATAAATCAAGTCTTGTTAGACATGAAAGAAGTCACACAGGGGAGAAGCCGTATTCATGTTCAGAATGTGGGAAATGTTTTTCACTTAAAAGTAATCTGGTTACTCATCAAAGAATTCACACAGGAGAAAAGCCTTTTTCATGTCTAGAATGTGGGAAATGTTTTTCAGCTAAAATTAGTCTTGTTACTCATCAAAGAGTTCACACAGGAGAAAAGCTGTATTCATGTTCAGAATGTGGAAAATGTTTTAAACATCAATCAAGTTTTGTTATACATCAGAGCAATCACACAGGAGATAAGCCATACTCATGTTCAGAATGTGGGAAATGTTTTTCAGTTATTTCAGGTTTAGCAAAACATGAGAGAACTCACAAACGAGATAAGCCATATTCATGTTCAGAATGTGGGAAATGCTTTTCATATATTTCATGTTTAGTAAAACATGAGAGAACTCACACAGGAGAGAAACCATACCCATGTTTAGAATGTGGAAAATGTTTTTCAGCTAAAACTAGTCTTGTCGATCATCAACGAATTCACACAGGAGAGAAGCCATATTCATGTTTAGAATGTGGAAAATGTTTTTCAGCTAAAATTAGTCTTGTCCATCATCAAACAATTCACACAGGAGTAAAGCCATATTCATGTTTAGAATGTGGAAAATGTTTAACTAATAAATCTTCTTTTGTTAAACATCAGAGAATTCACACAGGAGAGAAGCCATATTCATGTACAGATTGCGGAAAAGGTTTTACAGATCGATCCTCTTTTGTTAAACATCGGAGAATTCACACAGGAGAGAAGCCATATTCATGTTCAGAATGTGGAAAATGTTTTACAGAAAAATCATGTTTTGTTACTCATCAGAGAATTCACAATGGAGACAAGCCATATTTGTGTTCAGAATGTGGGAAAAGTTTTACAAAAAAATCATATTTTGTTAGACATCGTAGAATTCACACAGGAGTGAAGCCATATTCATGTTCAATATGTGGGAAATGTTTTATATTTCAAACGGATCTTAGAAAACATTGTAGAATTCACACAGGAGAGAAGCCATATTCATGTTCAGAATGTGGGAAACGTTTTGGAGTTAACGCACAGCTTGTTGAGCATCAGAAAATTCACACAGGAGAGAAGCCATTTCCATGTTCTGAATGCGGGAAATGTTTCATTTCTAAGACCAAACTTATTAACCATCATCGAAGTCACACAGGGGAGAAGCCATTTCCATGTTTGTTTTGTGGGAAATGTTTTGCAATTAAGTCAGCCCTTATTAGACATAATAGAATCCACACAGGAGAGAAGCCATATTCATGTTCAGAATGTGGGAAACATTTTGCACGCGGATCAAGTCTTGTTCGTCATCAGACAATTCACAAAGGCAAAAAGGAGTAATTATGAGAATACAGAAAATGCTTTACAGAGATATTTTATCTTATTAAACATCAGAGAGTTAAGGTGAAAGGCTGTTTTTCATGTTCAGAAGTCAGGAAATGTTTTATTACTAAAGATAAATGTCTAAAGTCATCAGAGAAGTTACAAAGGAGAGAAGCCGTGCTGATTCTCTATAGGTGTAAAATGTTTTATTACTAAAGATAAATGTCTAAAGTCATCAGAGAAGGTACAAAGGAGAGAAGCCGTGCTGATTCTCTATAGGTGTGAAATGTTTTATTACTAAAGACAAACATCTAAAGTCATCAGAGAAGTTACAAAGGAGAGAAGCCGTGCTGATTCTCTATAGGTGTAAAATGTTTTATTACTAAAGATAAATGTCTAAAGTCATCAGAGAAGGTACAAAGGAGAGAAGCCGTGCTGATTCTCTATAGGTGTGAAATGTTTTATTACTAAAGACAAATGTCTAAAGTCATCAGAGAAGTTACAAAGGAGAGAAGCCGTGCTGATTCTCTATAGGTGTGAAATGTTTTATTACTAAAGACAAACATCTAAAGTCATCAGAGGAGTTACAAAGGAGAGAAGCCGCGCTGATTCTCTATAGGTGTAAAATGTTTTATTACTAAAGACAAATGTCTAAAGTCATCAGAGAAGTTACACAGGAGAGAAGCCGCGCTGATTCTCTATAGGTGTAAAATGTTTTACAGACAAATCACATTTCAAATTCCTCAAATAATTTATATTAGGAGGAAACTATATCATTCGGTTATTCAGAGACATTGGTCAGTAAGAGGGTTTGTTGGTTGTTTTTCAAGGCCACTTTAGCCTGAATCTGATTAACACCAAAATTATAACTGATCAAGATATATGTTAATTAACTAAAAAATACTTTCAAAGTAATGAACCTTGTATTTATTACTGTATAATCTGTGGACATATCAATATTTATCCTAAATACTAAAATGGCAATGATGAAACTAAACAAAACACTATGAGGTTGGCCTGTAATTGACATCATAGTCAATATGGTGGAAAATAAGTATTTAATCACCAACAAACAAGCAAGACCAGTAACGTCTTCTTTAAGAGGCTCCTCTGTCCTCCAATAATTACCTGTAGTGCTGGAGGCTCCTCTGTCCTCCACTCATTACCTGTAGTGCTGGAGGCTCCTCTGTCCTCCAATAATTACCTGTATTACTGGCACCTGTTTGAACTTGTTATCAGTATAAACACCTGTCCGCATCCTCAACCAGTCACACTCCAAACTCCACTATGGTGAAGACCAAAGAGCTGGCGAAGAACACCAGAAACAACATTGTAGCCCCCCGCACCGGGTTGGGAAGACTGAATCTGCAATAGGCAAGCAGCTTGGTGGTGAAGAAATCAACTGTGGGAGCAATAATTAGAAAATGGAAGGCATACAAGACCACTGGTAATCTCCCTCGATCTGTGCTTCCACGCAAGATCTCACCCCGTGGGGTCAAAATGATCTCAAGAATGGTGAGCAAAAATCCCAGAACCACACGGGGGAATGATCCCAAGGACACCGTCAGGGCAACAAAGCATTTTAAGGTCCAGGAGTGGCCTAGCCAGTGTCCAGATCTCAACCCTATGGACAACCTTTGGAGAGAGTTGAAAGTCCATATTGCCCAGCGACAGCCCCAAAACATCACTGCTCTAAAGATCTGCATGGAGGAATGGGCCAACATACCATCAACAGTGTGTGCCAACCTCGTGAAGGCCTACAGAAAACGTTTCACCTCTGCCATTGCCAACAAAGGAGATAGAACAAAGTATTGAGATGAACTTTTTTATTGGCCAAATACTTATATTCCACCAAAATATGAATAAAAACTTTCTTTCCAAATCAATGTGATTTTCAGGATTTGTTTTCTCATTTTGTCTCTCATAGTTGAGGTCACCTATGATGTCAATTACAGGCCGACCTCAACTTATCAAGCGGGAGAACGTGCACTGTACACTGTGTGCAGAATTATTAGGCATGTTGTATTGTACTATGTTCTCAATCACCCAAAAGACTCGTAAATATCAAAGCTTAATAATTTTGGAAGTTGGAGTGTTTTTTTTAGATTTGGCTCTTAGGAGGATATCTGTGTGTGCAGGTAACTATTACTGTGCAGAATTATTAGGAAACTTAATAAAAACCAAATATATTCCCATCTCACTTGTTTATTTTCACCAGGGAAATCAATTCAACTGCACAAAATGTAGAAATAAACATTTCTGACATGCAAAAACAAAACACAAAAAAATTAGTGCCCAATATAGCCCCCTTTCTTTATGATGACACTCAGCAGCCTCCATCCATAGATTCTGTCAGTTGCTTGATCTGTTTACGATCCACATTGCGTGCAGCAGCCACCACAGCCTCCAGACACTGTCCCCAGAGGTGTACTGTTTTCCCTCCCAGACACTGTCCCCAGATGTGTTCTGTTTTCCCTCCCTGTAGATCTCACATTTTAGGAGGGACCACAGGTTCTCTATGGGGTTCAGATCAGGTGAACAAGGGGGCCATGTCATTCTTTTTTCTTCTTTTAGACCTTTACTGGCCAGCCACGCTGTGGAGTAGTTGGATGTATGTGATGGAGCATTGTCCTGCATGAAAATCATGTTTTTCTTAAACGATACTGACTTCTTCCTGTACCACGGCTTGAAGAAGTTGTCTTCTAGAAACTGGCAGTAGGTCCGGGAGTTATGCTTCACGCCATCCTCAACCCGATAAGGTCCCACAAGTTCATCTTTGATGATCCCAGCCCATACCAGTACCCCACCTCCAACTTGCTGACGTCTGAGTCGGAGTGGAGCTCTCTGCCCTTTACTGATCCAGCCTCTGGCCCATCCAACTGGCCCATCAAGAGTCACTCTCATTTCATCAGTCCATAAAACCTTTAAAAAAATCAGTCTTAAGATATTTCTTGGCCCAGTCTTGACATTTATCTTATGTTTCTTGTTGGTGGTTTTTCAGCCTTCCTTACCTTGGCCATGTCCCTGAGTATAGCACACCTTGTGCTTTTTGATACTCCAGTAACGTTGCAGCTCTGAAATATGGCAAAACTGATGGCAAATGGCATCTTGGCAGCTTCATGCTTGATTTTCCTCAATTCATGGGCAGTTATTTTGTGCCTTTTTTGCCCTCACGCTTCTTGCGACCCTGTTGGCTATTTGCCATGAAACGCTTGATTGTTCGGTGATCGCGCTTCAAACGTTTGCCAATTTCCAGACTGCTGCATCCCTCTGCAAGACATCTCACAATTGTGGACTTTTCAGAGCCGTCACATCTCTCTTCTGACCCATTTTGCCTAATAATTAAGCACACCTTATATAGGGTGTTGATGTCATTACACCACACCCCTCCTCATTACAGAGATGCACATCACCTGATTTACTTCATTGGTAGTTGGCTCTCAGCCTATACAGCTTGGAGTAGGACAACATGGATAAAAAGTATCATGTGATCAAAATACACATTTGCCTAATAATTCTGCACACATATATCATTAATTTGTATTTACGTACCTTATTAGTGTGGGATTTCCATATACACACATAAAAATTGTTGGTTCCCCTCGTCTAATGGAAGAAAAACCCATAATGGTCACAGAAATAACTTGAATCTGACAAAAGTAATAATAAATAAAAAAATCTATGAAAATAAAGTAATGAAAGTCAGACATTGCTTATTTACTGCCAAATAATTTTTTAAAAAACTTAAACTCATGAAATCGGCCTGGACAGAAGTGATGTCCCTTAATTTAATATTTTGTTGCACAACCTTTTGAGGCAATCACTGCAATCACACGATTACTGTACCTGTCAATGCAACTCTCTCTGGGGATTTTGGCGACTCCTGAAGAGCAAACTGCTCTAGTTGTCTGGTGTTTGAAGGTAGCCTTTTCCAGACGGCATGTTTTAGCTCCTTCCAAAGATGCTCAATAAGATTAAGTATGGGCTCATAGAAGCCACTTCAGAATTGTCCAATGTTTTCCTCTTGGCCATTCTTGAGTGTTTTTAGCTGTGTATTTTGGGTCATCATCCTGTTGCAAGACCCATGCCTGTGACTGAGACCAAGCTTTCTGACACTGGGCACATTTCTCTCTAGAACCCATTGATAATCTTGAGATTTCATTGTACCCTGCACAGATTCAAGACACCCTGTGCCAGATGCAGCAAGCACATAACAGCCTCCTCCATGTTTCTTGATATTCTTCATTTTCCCATTTGTGAACATAGAGCTGATGAGACAAAAATTAAATTTTTTGGCAAAGCACATCTGTCTATAGGACATTTTCCCAGGAGCTTTGTTGCTTGTCAACATGTAGTTTGGCAAATTCCAGTCTGGCTTTTTAATGATTTTTCTTCAACAATCCACTTTGGTTCAAACAACTACAGTTGGTGTGATCTGACACTGATGTTCCTTGAGCTTGAAGTTCACCTTTAATCTCTTTACAAGTTTTTCTGGGCTCTTTTGTTATTGCTCATATTATCTGCCTTTTTGATCTGTAATCAATTTTCCTCCTGCAGCCACATCCAGGGTGGTTGGCTACAATCCCATGGATCTTACATTTCTGAATAATATGTGCAACTGTAGTCACAGGTACATCAACCATGTGCACAGACTCTTATCCCCCTGGGGGGGTCCCAGGCCCCCTCCTTACACCAGCCAGCCATCACCCGTTGGCCGTGACTGCGCCCCACCGGCATTATTGACATATATACTGGTGTTGCTGGCTAGGGACTGGGTGTTCAGTATAGTACTGAGCTGATGGGCGGACCCCCTGTCCATATAGTGCTGAGTGGCTGGGCAGGTCCCCCTGTTCAGTATAGTACTGAGCAGGTGGGCAGGCCTGCGCGGGCCCCTGTTCAGTATAGTACTGAGCGGATGGGCAGGCCTGTGCAGGTCTCTGTTCAGTATAGTACTGAGTGGGTAAGCGGGTCCTCTTTTCAGTATTGTATTGATCGGGTAGGCGGGCCCCCTGTTCAGTATAGTACTGAGAGGGTGGACAGCCCTGGACGGGTTCCCTGTTCAGTATAGTACTGGGCAGGCCCCCCTGTTCAGTATAGTACTGAGCGGGTGAGGAGGCCCCTTGAGCTCCACTTGAACCAGTATGAACAGCTGACGCTGCAGAGCTGCTGGGAACCTCTTCTCACACTGCAGGCATCCTGAAACAGGTGAGAATGCAGGCAGCCTGTGGGAGCCACATTGAGGTGTGAGGAGAGCAGTATGGAAAAGAGCAACATGGGGGTGTGAGGGACAGCATTATGAGACGGGGGCCACATGGGAGTATGGAGGAGAGCTGTATGGACCGGGGGGCCACGTGGGGGAGAGCAGTATAGAAAACGGGGCCACATGGGTGTGTGGGGGAGAGTAGTATGAATGAAACAGGGGGGCCACATGGGGTTGTGGGGGAGAGCAGTATGGAACAAGTTGGCCACATAGGGGTGTGGAGGAGAGCAGTATGGACAAGTGGGAGTACATGGGGTGTGAGGGGAGAGCAGTGTGGAAAGCGGAGGCCAAATGAGAGTGTGAGGGGAAAGCAGTGTGGAACAGAGAGGCAACATGGGTATGTGGAGGAAGATCAGTATGGAACAGCAGGGGCCACATGGGGGTGCTGGGGAGAGCAGTATGGAACAGGGGGGCCACATGGAGATGTGGGGGAGAGCAGTATGTAACAGGGGGGCCACATGGAGGTGGGGAGAGCAGTATGGAACAGGGGGCCACATGGGGGTGTGGAGGAAGAACAGTATGGAAAAGGGGCCACACTTTGGAAGTTCACTGAGCTGTAGGTTGGATTTCTGCTGAAGGAGAAAAAAACCTCTTTAAATCTTCTTCCTTAGAAGTGTGACGAGCTGAGTGTGACCGGATTGTAAGTGCGAACGGAAGTAAGTATGTGACTTGTGATTCAGTGACTATGGATTCAGGGAGTTTGAAAGTTTGAAAGGGAGGACTTACTGAATTGCTGGTTGTATTTTATTTTTACATTTCTTTTTACTTATCATCGGTCTGGTGCAATCCCCATTAGGAAATGAGCTCCATAATTGACAATGCCATCCAGTGTACATCTTGCCACATGTATGCAATCCTTGAACAGCCAGTCGAGGGTGCATACTACTGTGTGAGATGTGAGCACACTGTGCATTTGGAAGCCCAGATACTGGATCTAAATCAACAGCTGGCAACACTGAGATCCATAGACAATATGGAAAGGAGTCTGCTGGTCACTGAACAGCTGCTCAATGGGATAGATGTGGGGGAGGATGGTAGCATGGAGCTGCAAGACAGTGAGGTAGCTAGCAGGGTGACAGAAGGCGGGGTAGAGGGAAGAGTGCCAGGGAGGCTAGCCCTGATCTGGCACACCCCAATAAATTTGCTAAGTTGGCAGATGAGGGGGGTGTCAGTACAGGGATAACACTGCTGCAGCAAGGCATGACCTCTGAAAGCCAGAGTAGTGTCTGCTCCAGTAAGGGGGAAAACAGGAGAGCAGGGCAGGCCAGACAGGTGCTGGTAGTGGGGGAATCAATTATTAGGGGAACAGATAGGGCAAACTGTTACAAAGACAGGGATCGTTGAACAGTGTGCTGTCTACCTGGCGCTCGAGTCCGGCACATCGCTGATCGGGTTGACAGATTACTGGGAGGGGCTGGTGAGGACACAGCTTTCATAGTGCACATTGGCACAAATGACAAAGTTACAGTTAGGTGGAAGGTCCTGAAAGATGTTTTCAAGGAATTAGGCCGTAAGCTTAAGGTAAGTACCTCCAAGGTAGTATTCTCTGAAATACTGCCTGTACCACGCTCCACACCAGAAAGACAACGGGAGATTAGCTCCTCAACTTCAGCTGCTAGCACCCCCCCTCAACTACAGCTGCGATCACCCCACCCCGCTCCTCAACTACAGCTGCTAGCACCAACCCCCCTCCCGCTCCTCACCTACAACTACAGCTGCACCAGGCTCAAGTTCCACCACTGGATGGGGGACATATACGGTATATGATTTGTAAGACGGACATTGGCATTATAAGATAAACCCCATTTAACATTAAAAATTATTGTTTTCTCTTTTCCTTCACTAAATTTGGGGGTGCGTCTTATAATCAGGTGCGTCTTATAAAGCGAAAAATATGGTAAATAGTAAGAAACTAAAAAATTATTGTGTTGGCCCCCTTAAAAATAGTCTGGTTGAAATGGTGGATGAGGAAGAGGAAAGAGCCAATATGCTGAATTACTTTTTTTGCAACAGTATTTACACAAGAATATCCCATGACAGACAACATGATCAGTGTTAACAAAAAACTCTCCATTAAATGTAACCTGCTTAACCCAGCAGGAAGTACGGCACCATCTAAAAATCAATAAAGTTGACAAATCCCCAGGCCCGGATGGGATACACCCCAGAGTAATGCAGGCATTAAGTACCGTCCTACATAAACCATTATTTTTAATCTTTCAAGATTCCATAATAACACAGGGTCTGTTCCACAGGACTCGCGTATAGCAAATGTGGTGCCAATGTTCAAAAAGGGGATGAAAACTGAACTTGGAAATTATAGGCCAGTAAGCTTAACCTCTACTGTGGGTAAAATCCTAGAGGGTTTTCTAAGAGATAGTAACATAGTAACATAGTTTTTTAAGGTTGAAGGAAGACTTTAAGTCCATCTAGTTCAACCCATAGCCTAACATGTTGATCCAGAGGAAGGCAAAAAAAAAAACCATGTGGCAACACTAAGCTCCACATTGGGGGAAAAAATTCCTTCCTGACTCCAGCAATCAGACTAGTTCCCTGGATCAACGCCCTATCGAAGAATCTAGTATGTATAACTGGTAATATTATAGTTTTCAAGAAAGGCATCCAGGCCCTTCTTAAATGTTAGTAGTGACTCACTCATTACAACATCATGTGGCAGAGAGTTCCATAGTCTCACTGCTCTTACAGTAAAGAATCCGCGTCTGTGATTATGATTAAACCTTTCCTCCAGACGTAGAGGATGTCCCCTTGTCCCAGTCTCAGGCCTAAGAGTAAACAGATCATTAGAAAGGTCTCTGTACTGTCCCCTCATATATTTATACATTATTATAAGATCACCTCTAAGCCTTCGTTTTTCCAAGCTAAATAACCCCAAGTTTAATAACCTGTCTTGGTATTGCAGACCCCTTAGTCCTCTAATGACTTTTGTCGCTCTTCTCTGGACCCGCTATGTCAGCTATGTCTTTCTTATACACCGGAGACCAGAATTGTACACAGTATTCTAAGTGTGGTCGCACTAGTGACTTGTATAGAGGTAAAATTATGTTCTCCTCATGAGCATCTATGCCTCTTTTAATGCATCCCATTATTTTATTTGCCTTTGCAGCAGCTGCCTGACACTGGCCACTAAATGTGAGTTTGTCATCTACCCATACACCCAGGTCTTTTTCAGTGACAGTTTTGCCCAGTGTTTTACAATTAAGCACATAATTATACCTTTTGTTTCCTCTGCCCAAGTGCATGACTTTACATTTATCCCCATTAAAGCGCATTTGCCATTTAGCAGCCCAAGCTTCTAGTTTACATAAATCCTCCTGTAATATAAAATTGTCTTCCTCTGTATTGATTACCCTGCAGAGTTTAGTGTCATCCGCAAATATTGAGATTCTACTCTGTATGCCCCCTACAAGGTCATTAATAAATATATTAAATAGAAGCGGGCCCAACACTGACCCCTGTGGTACCCCACTGTTAACTGTGACCCATTCTGAGTGTGTTCCATTAATAACCACCCTTTGTTTCCTATCACTAAGCCAGTTCTTAACCCACTTACACATATTTTCCCCTATCCCCATTGCCCTCATTTTATGTATCAACCTTTTGTGTGGCACCGTATCAAAAGCTTTTGAAAAGTCCATATACACTACATCCACTGCATTTCCTTGGTCCAGTCCAGAGCTTACTTCTTCATAGAAGCTTATCAGATTAGTTTGACAGGAACGGTCCCTCGTAAAACCATGTTGATAATGGGTCATGAGGTTATTTTTCTTCAGATACTCCAGTATAGCATCTCTTAGAAAATCCTCTAGGATTTTACCCACAGTAGAGGTTAAGCTTACTGGCCTATAATTTCCAAGTTCAGTTTTTATCCCCTTTTTGAATATTGGCACCACATTTGCTATACGCCAGTCCTGTGGTACAGACCCTGTTATTATGGAATCTTTAAATATTAAAAATAATGGTCTATCTATGACAGTACTTAATTCCGGCAGCACTCTGGGGTGTATCCCATCTGGGCCCGGGGATTTGTCAATTTTAGTGATTTTTAGACGATGCCGTAATTCCTCTTGGGTTAAGCAGGTGACATTTAATTGAGAATTTTTGTTATCACTGATCATATTGTCTGTCATGGGATTTTCTTGTGTAAATACTGTTGAAAAAAAGTCATTTAGCATATTGGCTTTTTCCTCATCCTCATCCACCATTTCACCCAGACTATTTTTAAAGGGGCCAACACCATCAATTTTCAGTTTCTTACTATTTATGTAGTTAATAAATATTTTGGGATTCTTTTTACTTTCTCTGGCAATGAGTCTCTCTGTCTCAATCTTTGCTACCTTGATTTGATTTTTACAAATGTTATTTAATTTTCTGTATTTACTTAATGACCCATCACTACCTACTTGCTTTAATTCCCTAAATGCTTTCTTTTTGTCACATATTGCACCTCTTACCGCTTTATTTAGCCATAGTGGTTTCCTCCTATTTCTAGCATGCTTATTCCCATAGGGTATATATTGTGCACAGGTCCTATTCAGGATGCTAATAAACATCTCCCATTTGTGTTGTGTACTTTTATGTCTCAGGACATCGTCCCAGTTTATTGCACTAAGATCATCTCTCAACCATTGGAAATTTGCCTTCCTGAAGTTTAGTGTCCTTGTAGCCCCTCTACTACACGTCTTAGTAAAGGATACTTGAAAGCTTATTAAGTTATGATCACTATTACCCAAGTGACCTCCAACCCGTATATTTGATATGCGGTCCGGCCTGTTGGTTAATATTAGGTCCAGAAGTGCCCCCTTCTTGTTGGGTCCTGAACCAGTTGTGAAAGGTAATTGTCTCTCATAGTTTTCAAAAACTTATTACCCTTGCTGGAACTGCAGGTTTCTGATCCCCAATGTATTTCAGGGTAGTTGAAGTCCCCCACAATAATAACTTCTCCAAGTCGCTGCTTCATCTATTTGCTTTATGAGGATATTCTCCTCCACTTCCATTATTGTTGGGGACTTATAACAAACCCCCATCAGTAATTTATTATTTTTTCCCCCTCCCCTTATCTCCACCCACAGGGACTCTACCTTTCCATTAGATTCACCTATATTATCACGCAGGATGGGTTTTAAGGATGATTTTACGTATAAACATACACCTCCTCCTCGCCTATTTGTATGGTCATTTCTGAACAGACAATAGCCCTGTAAATTAACAGCCCAGTCATGGCTCTCGTCCAGCCAAGTCTCCGATATCCCCACCATATATATCCTGTATATTACCAGCCCAGTCCTGGCTCTCATCCAGCCAAGTCTCCGAAATCCCCACCATGTCATAATTATTTTCCAACAAAATCAATTCTAATTCCTCCATTTTGTTCGTGAGGCTTCTGGCATTAGTGAACATGCACTTTATGCATCTCTCTTTACCTCTATTCCTTCCTACTTTATTGACTGTTCTAACCCCACCCCCCATGCCACCCCAATTTTATTACTTGTGCCCAGGTTACTATTTACACTATCTTCCCCTCCTATACAATGAATACCCTCCCCCCCCCATCCCTAGTTTAAACACTCCTCCAACCTTCTAGCCATTTTCTCCCCCAGCACAGCTGCACCCTCCCCATTGAGGTGCAGCCCGTCCCTAGCATAGAACCTGTAGCCAACAGAGTAGTCGGCCCAGTTCTCCAGGAACCCAAACCCTCCTTCCTACACCAATTCCTGAGCCACTTATTTATCTCCCTAATCTCCCTTTGCCTCTCTGGTGTGGCACGTGGTACAGGCAGTATTTCAGAGAATACTACCTTGGAGGTCCTTGCCTTAAGCTTGCAGCCTAATTCCCTGAAAACATCTTTCAGGACCTTCCACCTACCTCTAACTTTGTCATTTGTGCAAATGTGCACCATGACTGCTGGGTCCTCACCAGCCCCTCCCAGTAATCTGTCAACCCGCTCAACGATGTGCCAGACTCGAGCGCCAGGTAGGCAGCACACTGTTCGACGATCCCTGTCTTTGTGACAGATTGCCCTATCTATTCCCCTAATAATTGAGTCCCCCACTACCAGCACCTGTCTGGCCTGCCCTTCTCTCCTGTTTTCTTCCTTACTGGAGCAGCCACTCCTCTGGCTTTCAGAGGTCATGCCCTGCTGCAGCAGTGCTATCACTGAACTCACACCCCCCTCATCTGCCAACATAGCAAATTTATTGGGGTGTGCCAGATCAGGGCTAGCCTCCCTGGCACCCTTCCCTCTACCCCACCTTCTGTCACCCAGCTAGCTACCTCACGGTCCTGCAGCTCCATACTACCATTCTCCCCCACATCTATCCCATTGAGCAGCTGTTCAGTGAGCAGCAGACTCCTTTCCATATTGTCTATGGATCTCAGCGTTGTCAGTTGTTCGTTTAGATCCAGTATCTGTGCTTCCAAATGCACAATGTACTCACATCTCACACAGCAGTATGCACCCTCGACCGGCTGGTCAAGGAATGCATACATGTGGCAAGATGTACACTGGATGGCATTGCCAATCATGGAGCTCATTTCCTAATGGGGATTGCACCAGACAGAAATGATAAGTAAAAAGAAATGCCAAGTATTAATTAAATACAAACAGCAATTCAATAAGTCCTCCCTTCCAAACTCCCTTAATCCAAAGTCACTGAATCACAAGTCACACACTTACTTCTGTCGCACTTGCTCTGTCACACTCAGCTCGTTTCACACTCGCTAGAAAATCAGATTTAAATCTTTTTTTTTTTTCTCTTTTCCCTTAGCAGAAAATCAGCCTACAGCTCAGTGTACTTCCAAAGGACTGGAAGCCCCAACCAGCTGCTTCTTATAAACCCTTAATTATGCACCCCCACCCTTAATTAACCCCTTGTAAGTATAGCTATACCACAGGTTTTAAGTGCAAAGTAGTTAACCCTTTAACTTACAGGTAGTAAAATAAGAGACTATAAACTTGTAGAGAGAAAAGAAAGTTAAGAAAGCCCAATACAATTAAAAAGGTAAAAAAAAATCAAAACAGTCAGCAATTCACACAGGTATTTGTTGCAGTAATAAGTATACCGGTCTATTGGTACAGCGCTTCCACAGGAGACCCGGAGTTCAAATAGATTTTCCTTTATTCTTAAAATGTATATTACAGTGGGCAGTACAACGCGTTTCGACCCTTTTAATGGGTCTTCCTCAGGTACAGTTATATAATTTCATAACACTTACATGTGTCTCCTTATATAGCTCATGCAGTGTCTGAGTTCAGGTGAGTGAGGGTAATCTCATTAGCTGATTGCTTTCAAGTGTGTGCATATCATTAGCATAGAGTTGCTCTGCTTTGTCCATCAATTAACACTGCTCTAAATAAGTTAAAAAAAAACAAACAAAAAAAAAAACAGTAATATAAAATATCTAGCTATAATGCTCATAAGGTCAAGAATGGCTAAAAACTTTCTTATGCAATTTACGGTACTTATAAAATTATCTTATTTGTATATATAGTACTAGCTGGGTGCCCGATGCACATGCATCGGGATTCTAGCAGTGCGAGTCTCTGATTCGCAATGGCCGCTTCGCGGCCAATGCTTCGCGCTGCTAAGGCGACTCGCCATGCCCGCTGCGCGGGCATAGCGAGTCGCCTTAGAACTGCTCGTAATGGCCGCTGCGCGGCCAATGCTTCGGGCGTATCCACATGACCACGCTGACTCGCAGCGCGAGCGGACTCAAAAGGGGCAAAAAACCCATTCGTGATTATATAATAGATATACATATATAGGATATATATATATAAAAGCTAGTCAGTCATATATATATATATATATAAAAAAAAAAAAAAAGTAATAGGTTCTGACTCTTATTTCATATCTTACATTTTTGCATCATTTTCTAATGTTCTTTTAGCTTTTCTGTTTATAAAACGAAATAAAATGAAAGAGGAGGTGCTTGTTTACCATTATTGTACTGCTTATGCTCTCAATATAATACATTAGACATGGATCAGAATTGAACTTGTGCTGTTATATCCCAGTCAGTCTTCTAGGCAGTTAGATGTATTCTATTTTGTCATTGAGGCCATCTGGGTGTATGCTTCGCAGGCAATACATCCAGAAGGACTCCTTTCTGTTTAATACTTGAGTTCTATTGGGATGAGAAGGAGGTATATGTTCAACAGGTGTAATTTTAACCTCAAACTTGCCTCCATGGCAAATGGAGAGATGCAGTGAAAGACTGTGTGTCTGTAATTTAATTTTTGCATTGTAACGATGTCCACTCAATCTTGTCTGTACTTTTTGAGTTGTTCGTCCGACATACTGTAGACCGCATTTACAAGTGATCACATATATTACAAACTCGGTTTGGCAAGTGAGATGTTGTTTTATGAGAAATGTTTCTCCGGTAGCATTGGAGATAATTTCTGTAGCACCATGTGAAATATTAGCACAACAGTGACAATGTTTTTTTCTGCACTTATATACCCCTGATTTTTGGTTTAAAACATTTTTTAAATCCCTATCTGGGTAGGTTGATTTCAATCGACTTGGGGCTATCATATTGCGTATAGTTCTCCCTCTTCTGTCCAGGATTATCAGGGAGTGATTTCTTCAATAAAGGATCTTGTTGCAATATGTACCAGTGTTTTTTCAAAATACTCCTAATGTTCAAATTTTCTGTGTTAAAAGTTGTTATAAAATTTAGATGCCAATTTTTAGTCTGGTTATTACAAGTGCGCTGCTGCTGGTCTGCATTATGAATTAAAGTGGTTTCAGATACAGTGGTCTCTGGTGGATTATCACCCTTCTTATTTTTTATCTTTTGTTTTATTTTTAGGAGGCAATCCATCTGTGTTTTTTCCTTATGCAATTCATAGGCTGAGGTAATCAATTTTTTTGGGTATTTTTTCATTTGAAACCTGTTGATTAGAATCTTTGACTGTTCATTATAGTCCTCTACTGTGGTATTATTTTTTCTTATTCGTAAGAATTGACTGTAAGGTATATTTTGTTTCCATTTGGAATAGTGTGCACTTGTGTAATTCAGATATCCATTACAGTCTATGGATTTAAAGTGTGTCTTGGTACTAATCCCCATTGGAGAGGCATTTATTTCAAGGTCTAGATATACAATACTATTTTTATTGATGTGGGAGGTGAAACTTATACCCCAGTTATTATTATTCAATGCTGTAATTGCTCCGCTTGCGTTGGGCTCCCTTCCCATATTAAAACTAGATCATCTATATATCTACGGTATAGAATGATCTTATCTGCGTATTGGGGATCAGTCAATGCTGATAGGGACTCGAATCGCCCCATGAGACTTCCAGCGAAGTTAATCTAAGTACTACAGGTATTTGTTGCAGGATTCCCAAACACCTCCTCACTGAATCACAAGTCACACACTTCTGTCGCACTTGCTCTGTCACACGCATCTCGTCACACTCGCTAGAAAATCAGATTTAAATGCTATACTGGAGTATCTAAATAAAAATAACCTCATGACCCAATATCAACATGGGTTTACAAGGGATCGTTCCTGTCAAACTAATCTGATAAGCTTCTATGAAGAGGTAAGTTCTGGACTGGACCAAAGAAATGCAGTGGATGTGGTGTATATGGACTTTTCAAAAGCTTTTGGGGATAGAGGAAAATATTTTTAAGTGGGTTAAGAACAGTCTCAGTGATAGGAAACAAAGGGTGGTTATTAATGGAACACACTTAGAATGGGTCACAGTTAACAGTGGGGTACCACAGGGGTCAGTATTGGGCCCTCTTCTTTTTAACATATTTATTAATGACCTTGTAGGGGGCATACAGAGTAGAATCTCAATATTTGCAAATGACACTAAACTCTGGAGGGTAATCAATACATAGGAAGACAATGTTATATTACAGCAGGATTTATGTAAACTAGAAGCTTGGGCTGATAAATGGCAAATGAGCTTTAATGGGGATAAATGTAAAGTCATGCACTTGGGCAAAGGAAAAAAATGTATAATTATGTGCTTAATTGTAAAACACTGGGCAAAACTGTCACTGAAAAAGACCTGGGTTTATGGATAGATGACAAACTCACATTTAGTGGCCAGTGTCAAGCAGCTGCTGCAAAGGCAAATAAAATAATGGGATGCATTAAAAGAGGCATAGATGCTCATGAGGAGAACATAATTTTACCTCTATACAAGTCACTAGTGCGACCACACTTAGAATACTGTGTACAATTCTGGTCTCCGGTGTATAAGAAAGACATAGCTGAACTAGAGCGTGTCCAGAGAAGAGCAACCAAGGTTATTAGAGGACTGAGGGGTCTGCAATACCAAGACAGGTTATTAGAGGACTGAGGGGTCTGCAATACCAAGACAGGTTATTAAACTTGGGGTTATTTAGTTTGGAAAAACGAAGGCTTAGGGGTGATCTTATAATAATATATAAATATATGAGGGGACAGTACAGAGACCTTTCTAATGATCTCTTTACTCTTAGGACTGGGACAAGGGGGTGTCCTCTACGTCTGGAGGAAAGAAGGTTTAATCATAATCACAGACGTGGATTCTTTACTGTAAGAGCAGTGAGACTGTGGAACTCTCTGCCACATGATGGTGTAATGAGGGAGTCACTACTAACATTTAAGAAGGGCCTGGATGCTTTTCTTGAAAACTATAATATTACCAGTTATACATACTAGATTCTTGATAGGGCGTAGATCCAGGAAACTAGTCTGATTGCCGTATCTGGAGTCAGGAAGGAATTTTTTTCCCCAATGTGGAGTTTAGTGTTGCCACATGGTTTTTTTGCCTTCCTCTGGATCAACATGTTAGACTATGGGGTGAACTAGATGGACTAAAGGTCTTCCTTCAACCTTAAATACTATATTACTATGTTACACATGGGGGTGTAGAAGAAGAGCAGTCTGGAAAAGAGGGGCCCCTGGCCGCATATGGGGAAGAGCAGCATGGAAAAGGGGGGCCCCGGGCCACATAGGGGGGAGAAGCAGTATGGAAAAGGAGGGTCCCGGGCTACATATGGGTTGAGAGCAGTATGGAAAATAGGGGCCGCATATGGAGGGAGAAGCAATATGGAAAATGGGGACCCTGGGCTGCTTATGGGGAAGAAGAAGTATGGAAAAAAGGGGCCACATTTGGGGAGAGAAGCAGGGTGGAAAAGAGGGACCGCATATAGGGGGAGAGCAGTATTGAAAAAAGGGGCTGCATATGGGGGGAGAAGCAGTATGGTAAAAAGGGGAGACGCATATGGGGGCAGAAGCAATATGAAATTAGGGGCCACATGGGGGAGAAAAGCAGTATGAATGGGGGGCCACATGGAGAGAGAAGCAGTATGAATGGGGGGGCACATGTAAGGAGAAGCAGTATGAATTGGAGGGGCCACATAGAGGGAGAAGTAGTATGAATGGGAGAGCACTTGGAGGATGAAGCAGTATGAATCAGAGAGGCCACATGGAGGGAGAAGCAGTATGAAACAAGGGGGGCCGCATATGGGGGGAGAAGCAGTATGGAAAAGGGGGGCCGCATATGGAGGCAGAAGCAATATTGAAAAAGGGGACCGCATATGGGGGCAAGCAGTATGAAATGGGGGCTGCATGGGGTGAGAAACAATATGAAATGGGTGGGCACATAAGGGGCTATATATAACCTGCAGGATGTGCTGGCATATATTTATTATTTGGAGGCTGTGCTATAGATATTATTTGGAGGATGTGCTGGACAGTAAATATTACCTGGAGGATGTGCTGGACTCTATATATTATTTGTACAATGTGCTGGGTTGTATATATTACTTGGAGAATGTGCTGGGCTCTATATATGATTTGCATGATGTGCTGGGCTGTATATATCACCTGGAGAATGTGCTGGGCTCTATATATTATTTGTACAATGTGCTGGGCTGTATATATTATTTGGAGTCTGCGACTGGACTGGCACAGCCTCCAAATAATATATACAGCACAGCAGCAGCCTACAGATAATATATACAACCCTACACAGCCTCAATATTATATATACAACCCACCCTGGAGCATCTATATTCTGTATACAGCCCGTAGCTTCTGTATGATCATGAATCGTGGCATGTGTTAAAGGGGCCCACTGAGGCTGTTTCGCCAGGGGCTCACAAAACCTGGAGCCAGCCCTGGCTGAACAGGGGGGGCCTGAGGGTACTCTTCCACCCCAGAGTTCCCGCTACTAATCATATCGGTGTGCATGGCGCACCTATATGATTAGTCTCTGAGTGGTGTAGCAGGGAGACATGATCTCCCTCTTGTACCGCTGCCTTCTGTGTACACTGCACAGCGATGCTGCCGGTGTATGCACATGAGGTCAGAGTCTGATAATTACTGTAACACCTGTACACTCACCCAATATACAGAGCTTTTTTACATTTTCATTATTGAAGTATTATTGGTCACTATGTGGTGGCATTATGTGCTCTGGTCATGGCGTGGCAGTATTTGTCCCTTCTATATGGTATTATTCAGTCACTGTGGTGGTAATATGTGGTCTTGTCATGGTATGGCAGTAGTTATACCTGGTCCGTGGTAGTATTTGATCACTATGTAGTGGTAATATGTGCTCTGGTCACGGTGTAGTGGTATTTCCCCCTTCTCTGTAGTATTATTGGTCTTGGTATAGTGGATTATGGTCAGTCATTTGTTTTTTTTCTCATATCAATAATTGGAAAATTCTTTATTTCCAGTAGGTATTAAATACTTTGATGTTTAACCCCTCCCTGTCCTGTGACTATTACACAGCACCAGAAATGCACTAAAGGGCCCGTCACACAGGGACATATCGCTGCGATGTTGCCGGCAACTGAGGGGCGTGGCCAGGTTGCGGCGACATCGCCGGCGAATTGCCGCGTGTGACAGGGCGATAATCAGGCGATGAATCGCCTGAGTAACATCGCCAGGTTTCCAAACAATGTTGGGAAACCTGGCAATGTTGCTGAGGCGATCATGCCTGATCGCCCTGTGTAACGCGGCAACCTGCAATGTTGCGGGCGATTCCGCCTACCGTATCTACACGGTATCTACAACATCGCGTCCATGGTGCGGGCGGGAGTGTGTGATTTGTGCGCAGGCACCCGCGTGCGCACAGATCACTAATGGCGGGCAATGAGAGCGCACGGCGGTCCGCAAGCATCTGCAGACCGCCGTGTGCACCATTATAAACATAGGGGCCGCGGTCTGCATGCAGATGCTTGCAGATGCATCTGCAAAACGCTGCAGATGCATCTGCAAGTCTGAAGCCAGCCTTACAGAGGTTCTTCAGAGAAAGCAAGTAATCATCTCTTCTAAGACCACGTGCACATTGAGTATTTGGTGAGATTTTCACCTCAATATGTGTAAGGCAAAATCAGGAGTGGGTGAGAAATGCAGAAAAATATACCTCAGATAGCTCCCCTCCTGGTTTTGACTTACAAATAATGAGATAAAAATCTCACCAAATAGTCATTGTGTGCACAATGTCTAAGGATAAGTGATAAGATTTTTGTTGGTGGAGGTTGCTGAATGTGCAACTTTTATTCCCATTACGTGACGAAAAAAATAGAAAAAGAGATCCAGCACAGGGTCCTGAGATATAGATCCTTAAACATTCATTTTATTAGAAAAAACATTAAAAGCCACACATTAAAATCATCATCTTTAAAGGGAACCTGTCACCTGTCTGACCTGAATGTGCATTATAAAATTATAATAATGCAATTCATTAACTTACATGTCCACCGTCGGGTGGGTGTTCCTATATGGCTGGCCGAAGGGTGGGCAGTCTCTCCAGGGCTCTGTCTCCCCCGCCTCGCCGCTGCAATCATGCCCCGGTGGGTGTGATCATTCATTCAGGAGGGCGCTTCCTCCTTGTGATGATGCCCCAGACTGCGTCATTTCTGGCCCTGCACAGTGTGGTGGGCATTGGGTGTGCAGGCCAGCTTCGGAATGCACACTGCACAGGACTGATAGTGATGCGCTGACAGCGGCGACACTAAGCAGTGATGTCACCTCTGTAAAGCATTGCGGTTACTAGGCTAAACTAGGTGACAGGTTCCCTTTAAGGCCGGTCCTTAGTCATAGGTTTGTTTTCTCCCCATTAGACTGGAGCTGATGTGCAGCTCGACCACTGATCTGGTCACTCCCTCAGTGGCTGTGAGCGCTGTGTTTGGCTTTTTCTGGACACCCCAATGATGATGAATGGAGCCGTGGTCACATCATTACCATTTTCTAATGAGGAGAAAAGTGCCACATTCTTCTGACGGTGCAGATTCCACCAATAAATAAGTCATCAACTACCGGACCTGTGGATCGCTGATAACTTGTGTTCACCAAAGAATCAATTTAATGCAAACTAGAATAATTGTACATCGCAGTTCTGTTGAGCGCACAGTGAGGTGCAGGAGCCGCCGCTATAATGGGTAAAACGGCTAACAGGTATTTGCATATAGCTCAAGGATGGGCCACTGGAGTCAATTTCCCTGGTAGGCCTCAGACATCCCAGTCCGGCGCTGTGCACAGGACCGTCCCAATTCCTGTACTGGCCGGAACAGTCTCTCCAGGATTGAATGGAGATCCCAGGATTCATCTCACCAACAGAGCCAGTATTCCACAGTTCCTCCATATGTACTGTCTGGTCTGTTAGGGTCGCCCGATTCGCTGCATTTGGGCCTCCTGGTGTTGTAACGGGTGAATCCC
>JARQOC010000003.1:858608962-858732132 GCA_033576535.1 Allobates femoralis | reverse complement strand
TTGAAACATGGAGAGGGTTTATACTATCCAAGCTCTCTCCTACTGAGCTTCGAGCGGTGGTTCTTCCATTCGTGCAATCACCATGGTATCTGTTGGGAGAGCTGCAGGGGTCTTTGGGTGGGCTTCAGATATCTACAACCCCGGATGGAGCAGACCAGGAGTGACAACCTATTTTCTTGGGGCCCTAAGTCTACTGGGGACCAAGGTCAATACTCAGTACTGTACATGAACATGGTTTATCGCCGTATGTTTTCAACTGGACTCTAGCGCTTTCGGCTGAAATCAAGGGTGGCTGAGGTTGGGGGGAGGGGGGATGGATTGTTTAATTGTTTATTTGTTTATTGGTCTATTCATTTGTTACCATACTGAAAACTCAATAAAAATATGTTACAAAAAAAAAAAAAGGAAAAAAGGTATGCTGAAGCTCGCTGGCAGCCACAGCACAGAGAAAAAACCTCTCCATGCCCCATGAGGACAGGAAAGACACTGGCTAGTGGGAGGTGGGAGGGGCCTTTTAACCTCTCTTGTGCTTCCTGTCCCAATTAGGGCGTGGAGAGGCAACCTCCTATGCTGTCGTGGAAGGGGCCTGGAGAAAAGACAGTTATACCATACAGGTGAGAACAAAGAGGAAAAATTCCAAATTACAAACTGAATAATTGCAGGTTGACACTGAAGCAACAAAGCAAGACGATCATTACAAAAGGGAAGAACCCCAGCAATATAACAAAGGTAAATAAATTAACATATACTGGAAGCCAAAAAATCAAGGGGTACAATAGTAATACACATATATTTATATTACAGGCGTACAGAGAGGGACAACGGGAGGAAGCACCAGAATGAGCGACTCATAATAATGTATCAAGATCCCTCATAACCCAAAAATCTAGTTTTAAAAAACCTTTATAAAAATCATTGTTTTTAGATGTGATTATTTGTTTTAAAATTGTTTTAAAGACGTTCAATAAAATTCCAGAACAAAGGGTTATACCAATACACTGTTTTTAATAGACACCGAGACCAAGAACAATCTATAGACTAAAAGAGAAAGGTTCCAGACACTAGCCAGATTGTGCACTTAACCTATATATATATATATACATATACATATACAGAGGTTGGATATATATGAATACGGTTTTAACAACTAAAGTGTATACAGACACAAGGCATCACCCGGGGCGGACAGCTGCCAATCATAATAAGGGAGCTCCAGTGTTTAAGGTGTAGATACACAATTATCAGCTGTTGGAAAATTGCCTGAAATTTAAAACACAATTTGATAGGTATCCAGACCAGTGAGTTATGAAGAATGTAGAGTAGTTGGGGCATTAAAATCATTTTGACTAGGTTAGTGCAACCAACCGCCAACAACGGGAGTTTGCGCCATGTATTCACTTTTTGCTGAAATTTGGTATATAAACCAGTCATATTGGAAGCAATATAATCTGTAACAGCCGGGGTCACCCAAATTTCCAGATATTTAAATTCTCTCACAATCTTCAGACAAGTACTACCCACTCTAGTACCCGGGGAGAGGTCATCTAGTGGTAAAGTACAGACTTTTCCCAGTTTATCTGGAGTCCAGAGTACTCCCCGAAGTCACCTATCAAGGCCACGGCTGCCGTCAATGACTGTTCTGTGTCACCCAGGAATAGACTGAAAGATACAAAAAGGGGAGCGCACATAGGGCGGTAAAAGAGGGACACCAAGGATTTACCTATAGAGATCCACTCACCTTGGGAGGTTGGGAGGCTCACAACCACCTGAACACACTTGGCCGCTGCAGAACCCGTGAAGGATGCAAAGGAAAAAATATGGATGATCGGGAGTGTGATGAATATTGGTACGAAATATTCCCCATATTACATCCAGGAAGCAAATTCAAGACACATCTCACTCACAAGGAGAGAAGCCCCCACCCTTGCACTGGCAAATGGTAGAGTAATTAGTATGTAGATGAAAGCTGACTGTCCACACAGCAGGACCCATCCTCAACTTTGATATGCAATCAGCTAGGAAGGTATTTTAGCCAGGTGTCTTGGACTTCTGAGGAGATGTAAAACTAGGTGACACTTTCCAAATGGCAGAAGAGAGGAAATTCCTTTTCAGGCGCAGACTGGAAGGCACCGTGACTATAATCTTAATATCTCATAAGCCGTCCACCCTGTGATGCTATCGAATATAAAAATGAATTCCACACATCTAGACGGAAATAGAGCTGGTATTCACATGAATGTAGGGTGACTGGAAGCCATGTAAACAGGATATTGGCTGGTAGGCTGCTCTCAAGGCAGGCGTGTTTCATATCCAGACGAAGATAAAATCATAACTAAAAATATGAAAGTATTATCTTCTGTCTGCGATGCCCATGGACCCGGCTAGGGAACATCATAGAATTCGGGTGTCCATATCTCCCCTCAGAGGGGTGGGAGTTGTGAGACATCCCAGAGGTGTGAGATGGGTGGAGACAGGGGCAGCCCATAATGTATAAAACTCATCTGCCCCATCTCCACCTTGTATTTCTTCTGAATGGGCATTTTTCCATCAAGGCCAGAGATTACCCAGGAACAGATGAGCACCACGCCGCCCTTGTGGAGCCATCAGCACTAAGGTAACTGCTCACATGTGTATGTAATTCTGTGTATTCCATTCTTCCTTTTATTGGCATATCTGACTGTAATATTTGTAACATCTGAATAATAACTGTAAATATTAATATCTAGTGTACCATTAGGGTGATTAAATATATAAATTTAATCTTGAGTTGCTCTTTTTATCTTGATCACGATTCCCCACGTCCGTGTGCTCATATAACGCTACCTGGGTTGGTTCCTGACCCAATATAAGCCCGACCACGGACCGGACTTATATTAAAGAGGAGCTGGTGGCAGCATTTGTGCTTGGGGTTATTCAGGGCCTCTGGCAGTGACGGGGTGGAAGAGATTATATGTGCTTCTGGCTGCGGGCTAGAAGACATATACCACACTCACTGAGAGGTGCCTTAATAAACCAGCACAGACAAGGCAGCTGCGGCCCTTCTTTATCCTCAGGCAGTTCTCTGACTGACCTGGGTTTAACAGGAGGCGCTGTGGAGCTGCCAGGTTCAGGTCACGATTCACCACAAGTGGTGGCAGCGGTGGGATCAAGATAATAGTGTTGTGGACCCAACTCCCTAACACTAAGGACTGCTGGCAGTAGCTTTTGCTGTCAGGGTCCTAAGATCAACTCAACACTAGACAGTCAGAGTGCAAATATAAGGTGTGTGGGTGCATCAGGTTGCAGCTGTGTGTCAGTGACCAGGAGGTGCTAAGCTGGCCCAGGGTACCAGGAGCCAAGCGCTGCAGAGGGCACTTGCTGTGGCTGATATGGAAGAGGTGGTGGAGGACACTGTTGGTCTAGGCGAGGAGGATCCCATGCACGGGACCTCAAGAAGCCAATCTTCAGTGATCGACTCTGCAGTGGGGCCAATACCCCCTGTCCTCAGCCCCGCAGTGGGCAGATCACCACCTGCTGGTCCCTCCAGCCAGATGGGCTCGGATGCCCTTTTTCGAGCTGCCCTGGCTCGACTTGAAGCTGGAGATCAGGGCGCCTACGAGACCCTCATGGCAGCTGCAGAGCGACTCGCAGAGCGTGAAGCCGCCGAGCGACATGCGGAGCGTGAAGCTGCAGAGCGACGTGAGGCTGCACAGCGCCAGCACCAGCTCGACTTGGCTCAGATCAGGATCTCGCAGCCCGTTCCAGCCAACCAGGAGCCCAAGCCACCGAAGGTCCGAGCTGAGAACTTTCCCCTTCTGGAGTCAGGCGGAGACCTGGATTCTTTTCTGCTGGCCTTTGAGCAGACCTGCAGGCAGTACAACCTGGACTCGGGCCAGTGGGCCCAGTACCTGACCCCCCGTCTGAGGGGTGACGCCATGAAAGCCTTGGAGGACTTCCCTGCCGGGGAGCTGCAGGATTATGCGAGCATCAAGAAGGCCCTGACCCGACAGTTCAACCTCACCCCGGAGTCCTACTGCAAGAAGTTCCGAAGCCTGCAGAGGGGTCCAAAGGAAACCTGGACCGACCACATGCGGGCCCTCCTGAGAGCAGCTGACCACTGGATCAAAGGTTTGGAGCGCAGCACAGCCCAGGAGATCCAGGAGTTGTTCGTGATGGAGCAATTCCTGTGGAACTGTCCCGAGGACCTTCAACAGTTCATCCGCGACCGGAAACCGAAGTGGGCCTGTGAGACAGCGGTCCTGGCAGACGAGTACACCAAGAACCGAGTACCTGAGACCAGGAGGACCAGCAGCAGCACCTGGAGAGGGGGTAAGACCAACCCTGCACCCGTGACCCCAGCCCCCAGAATGCAGGGGGCAGCCCCTCTATTACCCCATGTTCCCCTCTCCAGGTTGGCAGCAGAACCCAGACGGTGTCACCTCTGCAACCAACCAGGACACTTCAAGGCCATGTGTCCTCAGCGCCATAAGACACCGTCCCCAAAAACGGCCACTGTTTTGTGTGTGGGTGGGGGTGGTGGTAGGTCCCTTGATAATTTCCAACCCGTCACCATAGGCTGCTCAGTGGCCATGGGACTGCGGGACACCGGCGCAGAGATGACTTTGGTGCGACCAGAGATGGTCTCCCCCCAGGACTTGATCCCCGGAAAGTCCCTCGCCGTCTCCGGAATTGGAGGCGTGGAACCCGCATTGCCTGTTGCCAGGGTTTATCTGGACTGGGGTGCGGGGAGGGGAGTGAGGGAGGTGGGGGTCTCTGCTAATATTCCGGCAAATGTATTGCTTGGGTCAGACTTGGGGCGGCTAGTGTCCAAGTATGTGGCCACTGACCTCCCCAGTTCTGATCCACCAGAATGTGTACAGTCCAATTTTGGGGGTGTTGATGGGGATGATGTTATTAATGATGATGGTATTAATGACGATGTTGATGATGTTTGCAGTGACACTCCACACAACACAGAACACAAAGGGCTGACAGTGACAGGGAGGGGGGAGGAACATAAAGAGAATTGTAGAATGGCCTTAGGCCAGGATCAGCCAGCTCACCTTTGTTCTCAGAGGGGAGACAGAGGGGGCTGAGAGCTGCAGAAGGAGCAGACACAGATGGCTGTGACACTGCTCTCTGCTGTAATCAGCAAGGTATTGTAGCCAGGGAGTCAGCGGTCGAGGTCGGAGTACCCACAGGGAATGTGGTGCTGCCAGGTAAGGCCCAGACGCCGCGCTCTGAGGAGCTGCAAGGGGTGGAACATGTCGGGGAGTACGGGGCTGTCACAGGAGAAGTGAAGCCACCAGGTGAGATCCCAGGGCAGGAACCCCCCACCCCCGGGATGTCAGGAGGCCAGGATAGTCCGCCTGAACCGGCAACTTGGTCAGGAGCAGAGGGGAAGCAGGCACTGCCCATGGTTACAGCAGCCATAGCCGCTGTCACCAGGAGTGGGGGTGCTGGAGCCCAGGGAACCTCGCGGAGGTTCAGAGGCTTCTCCCCTTCAGACCAAGTGGCTGCCGAGTCAGACGGAGGCCAGGAAACAGGTCCCGGGGAACTGACGGAGACTGTGGCAGTTTCTTCTTCGCTGACCACGTCTCGTCAGGGGTGTCAGGTGGCGTCAGGGGCTGACGACCGCCTGGAAGCTCTCCAGGAGCAGATGGCACAGCTTTCCTCGGACTCTGACCACGAGCAGGTGGTCCGGAACCAAGGACGGCTGTACCAGGTAACGGTCCAGCAGGGGTCACCGGAGGTGTGGCCAAAGGACCGACCGGTAGTTGTACCCACTGGCTGCCAGGAGGATGGGGATGCGGTCCCCATAACCTGTCAGGGCAGTGGGGAAGGTCTACACGGAGGCCAGGAGACAGGTCCCGTGGAACTGACGGAGGACGTGGCAGTTGCTTCTACTCTGCCCACGTCTCGTCAGGGGTGTCAGGTAGCGTCAAGAGTTGACGTCAGCCTGAAAGCGCTCAAGGAGCGGGTGGCACGGCCTCCCTTGGACTCAGGCCTTAAGCAGGTGGTCTGGGACCAAGGACGGCTGTGCAAGGTAACGGTCCAGCCGGAGTCACCGGAGGTGTGGCCCAGAGACCAACATGCAGTTGTGCTCACTGACTGCCACGGAGATGGGGAGGCGATCCCCATACCGTGTTGGGGCAGTGGGGCAGGTGTTCCTACAGCCAGTCAAGGGGATGGGCGGCTCAAACCCATAACCTGTCTGGATGATAGAAGAATGGTACCCCCAACCGGTCAGGACTATGGGAGAGTTGTACCCATACCCTGTCCGCGTGCCATAGGGGTACCCCCGGTCTGTCAGAGTGATGGGACCTCAGTGCCCAACACCTGTCAGAGGGGCGGGGACGCGTTTCCCGTGACCTGTCAAGATGAGGGGCAGGGGCTGCCCCTAACTTTTCAGGATGACGGGAAAGCTGTATCCCCGGCCTGTCAGCATGACAGGAAAGAGTTGTCACAGGCCAGTAGGGCCGATGGGAAGGTGACGTTATCCCCCGGGGAGACAGCTGTCCAAGGCGCTGTCGTCCCTGGACTGAGGAGCGAGAATGCAGGTCGTACACTGCTCTCTGGGCCCTCACTCTGTCGAGGGATAACTGAACCCATGTCTGACCCAGAACAGGTCCCAGAGGGTCCCTGTGGGAGTGAGGCATGTGCACCGCTTCTGGCTATGCCTAGCCAGGGGTTTGAGACTGCACTACCAGCAAGTGCCAGTCCTGAGGTGCCGAGCCGCCTCGCGGAGACGGCTGTCTCCACCACCAAAGAGAGGGTACTGTGGGATCCAGGGAGGGAGGCGGCCTGCTCCCCGATGGAAAAGGGAGTTTCCGGCAATTGTGTGGGCCCTGCAGCGTCTGCAGCCACACTTGCGCAGACGCCACTCCATCGTGGGGACAAACCACAACCACCTCAGCGGTTACACACGGTCCCCGTGACGAACGGAAGGTTGTTACATGGGAGCCTTGCGCTCCAGGAACACAACTTCGCCATTAGCCACAAGAGTGACCAGGACCACGGTAACGCTGACGGGTTACACTGCCAAGGGGAGGTAGTGGACGGGCGCACGGGGAGACACAAGAATGTGCCATCCCCTAGCGCCGTCTAAAAGGGGGAGGTGTGATGAATATTGGTACGAAATATTCCCCATATTACATCCAGGAAGCAAATTCAAGACACATCTCACTCACAAGGAGAGAAGCCCCCACCCTTGCACTGGCAAATGGTAGAGTAATTAGTATGTAGATGAAAGCTGACTTTCCACACAGCAGGACCCATCCTCAACTTTGATATGCAATCAGCTAGGAAGGTATTTTAGCCAGGTGTCTTGGACTTCTGAGGAGATGTAAAACTAGGTGACACTTTCCAAATGGCAGAAGAGAGGAAATTCCTTTTCAGGCGCAGACTGGAAGGCACCGTGACTATAATCTTAATATCTCATAAGCCGTCCACCCTGTGATGCTATCGAATATAAAAATGAATTCCACACATCTAGACGGAAATAGAGCTGGTATTCACATGAATGTAGGGTGACTGGAAGCCATGTAAACAGGATATTGGCTGGTAGGCTGCTCTCAAGGCAGGCGTGTTTCATATCCAGACGAAGATAAAATCATAACAAAAAATATGAAAGTATTATCTTCTGTCTGCGATGCCCATGGACCCGGCTAGGGACATCATAGAATTCGGGTGTCCATATCTCCCCTCAGAGGGGTGGGAGTTGTGAGACATCCCAGAGGTGTGAGATGGGTGGAGACAGGGGCAACCCATAGTGTATAAAAATCATCTGCCCCATCTCCACCTTGTATTTCTTCTGAATGGGCATTTTTCCATCAAGGCCAGAGATTACCCAGGAACAGATGAGCACCACGCCGCCCTTGTGGAGCCATCAGCACTAAGGTAACTGCTCACATGTGTATGTAATTCTGTGTATTCCATTCTTCCTTTTATTGGCATATCTGACTGTAATATTTGTAACATCTGAATAATAACTGTAAATATTAATATCTAGTGCACCATTAGGGTGATTAAATATATAAATTTAATCTTGAGTTGCTCTTTTTATCTTGATCACGATTCCCCACGTCCGTGTGCTCATATAACGCTACCTGGGTTGGTTCCTGACCCAATATAAGCCCGACCACGGACCGGACTTATATTAAAGAGGAGCTGGTGGCAGCATTTGTGCTTGGGGTTATTCAGGGCCTCTGGCAGTGACGGGGTGGAAGAGATTATATGTGCTTCTGGCTGCGGGCTAGAAGACATATACCACACTCACTGAGAGGTGCCTTAATAAACCAGCACAGACAAGGCAGCTGCGGCCCTTCTTTATCCTCAGGCAGTTCTCTGACTGACCTGGGTTTAACAGGAGGCGCTGTGGAGCTGCCAGGTTCAGGTCACGATTCACCACAGGGAGTTTTTCCGCACTGACCACAGGAGACCGGATAATGAAGAGTCCTTTTATTCACACACCGCATAATTATACCCTAATGAAGTAGCCTGCAGGCTACGAAACGTGTGGGCAAACTGTGTGCGGTGTGTGAATAAAAGGACTCTTCATTATCCGGTCTCCTGTGGTCAGTGTGGAAAAACTCCTGATCATCCATATTTTTTTCTTTTGCACCCAGGAAGGAGGTCATCTGTGTACCATGCCACCCGTTCCTCCAAGAATTTGTGTCAGAACCCCTGTATCTCAGTACTAGCTGTATGGTTAGTGGCTCTATGGCCAGGGCAACAGGAGAGGAGACAGGGGACGCCCTGCCTAGTACCCCTTTCTAATAAAATGTTATCTGAAAGACTCCCATTTATTCGACCCCTTGCTACAGGGTTGAAATACAAAAGATGTACCCAGGCCATAACTCTAGTGCCAAACCCCATACCCTTCAAAGCCGCCCACAAGTACTCCCACTCGACGCTGTTGAAAGCCTTCGCAGCATCGAGTGAGAGCGCAGCCCTACCCCCCACATTGTGCGATGCCACTTGTAAATTAAGAAACAGCCGACGCAGGTTGATAGCCGTTGACTTAGTCGGTGAACCCGGTCTGATCCTCTCCCACTAAGCATGTAATAACAGTCATGAGTCTCGTGGCAAGGACATTAGCTAAAAGCTTCACATCAACAGAGAGTAGCGAGATAGGTCTATAGGACTCTGGGTTCAACAAGTCCTTGCCCGGTTTTGGTATGAGAACTACTATCGCTTCCCTCATAGACATCGGAAGTGTGCCCCCGCTAGTGCCTGTTCTAATACTTCCAGCAATTTAGGCAATAAAACCTCCCCAGCTTCCTTATATATTTCAGCAGGGCGTCCGTCAGTACCAGGGGCTTTGTTGCTCTGAAAGTCTGTCAAGGCCTGCTCCATCTCCTCCAATGTCAACAGTGCATCCAATAACTCCCTTTGGTCATCTGTCAGTTGTGGTGGTTGTACAGCAGCAAGATAAGTATCAATATCCGTTCGCATCTTAGACAGTTTAGAAGCATACAACCGCTTGTAAAATTGGAAGAATTCCTCCATAATTGCTCCCGTGTCAGTAGCAATCGCACCAACCCCAGTCCTAATGGCTGTAATTACAGGGCACCCGATTGCACTCTAGCCACAGTAGCCAATAAATGCCCTGCACTCTCCCGATCAACACAATACTGTTGTTTCAGGAAAACACGCTGTTGTAAAAGGCGATCATTGAAGCGTGCTTGCGCATCTATCCAGCGTGTCTTGTTATCAATGCCCGGAGACTCTACATAATGTCTCTCTAGTATGTCAACATCCCTTTGGAGCTCCTGAAGATGGGACCTAGTCCTAGACTTGATAGAAGAAATTTCCTTAATTATTACCCCTCTTAAAAAGGCCTTCATTGCTTCCCATACTATGAGCACAGGGGCCGAACCAACATATCTTTAAAAAAGATTTCTAATTTATCCACTAACCCCACATTTTGTCCAAACACATCAAGCCAAAACGGGTTAAGTCTCCATAGCCCCTTTCCACCTATACCATCGGGACCTACCTTCAGAACCACCAACAATGGGGAGTGATCGGATATCAGTCTGGTACGATGGTCAACTCGATTTAACTAGAGGGACCAAATCACTGTTGCCAAGGGCCCGATATATTCTAGAAAGAGAGGAGTAAGACCAGGAAAGCTTGAGTACTGTCTAACCCCAGGAAATCTTGTACGCCATGTATAGACCAGTTGGATCTCCCTCAATACCCTTGCCAAGGAGTGTCCTGCCCAGCCCTTCTCTCCGATTCTCCCTTATATTTGTCCATACTAGAATCAAGGTACATATTGAAATCCCCAATGAGAAGGGGAATATTAGCATAATCGAATATCCACGGGATCAACAGATGCAGCGCTTTCATGGAGAAGGGTGGCGGGATATAAACAGAGATCAGGCACAGCCTCAACCCAGCAATCCGACACATCAGACACACATATCGGCCTTCATGGTCACGGATTCATCTTTCACATTCAAACGGCAAGCTAGGATGCACCAGAATACTGACGCCTCTGGAATATGTACTATACGTAGAGTGGTATGTTGGACCCCTCCAAAGCTTAGTCAAGGCTACCGCCGTCTCCCCACTACAATGCGTCTCTTGTAGCAAATTACCGAGTCTCGATACACCTTAAGATATTTAAGAATCGCAAATCGCTTTTTGGGTATCTCCCATGCCTCTAATATTCCATGATAGTACATTAAGCAATCTTGTCATAAGACAAGATAGGATGGTACCCCAGCAGTAGCCAGAAGACTATCCCAGCGCCATCCATGGTGTGCAATAGCCATAGTCAAGGTAGCATGAGGCAGAGCAGTTATCTCTGATGCACCTTCAGCCTGCACGCAGTTGCCGTTCCTTTAAAGGAACCTGTCACCTGGTTTTTGCCATCCCATCTGAGAGCAGCATAATGTAGAGACTGAGACCCTGATTCCATGATGTGTCATTTACTGAGCTGCTTGCTGTCATTTGATAAAATCACTGTTTTCTCTGTTGCAGATTTAGCAGTCTGTGAATAACCAGTCCACTTGGCAGCAGGCCAAGAGGACTGCTAATGATAATCTCCAGCTGTTAAACAGTGATTTTATGAAAACTACACTGAGCAGCCCAGTAAGTGACACATCGCTGGAATCAGGATCTCTGGCCCTATATTATGCTATTCTCAGATTAGGTTGCAAAAACCTAGGTGACAGTTCCCTTTAAGTCTATCCATTTCATGGCCTCCTTAGGGATGTCAAAAAAAATGTGTCTCTCCAAGTGCCGCAACTCGCAGCCTCTCCGGGTATAACATTGAGTCGGGCACATGGAGCGCCTTGAGCCTGCGTTTTACTTCTTGAAAATGGGCTCGGCGTCTCTGCACCTCCACAGAGAAGTCCGGGTACAGGGACACCATCGCTCCCCCTATATGTAAGTCTGTAGATGTCCGGGGCCAATTGCAAAATTTTGTCTCGATCACGAAAATGCAGCATTGTTATTAGCGCGGTGCGTGATAGGGAACCAGGTGGCGCAGGTCTGGTTGGGACCCGATGAGCCCGTTCTATGGCAAACATCCTGGAAAACTTATCTTTGCCAAAGGTTTTAAGTAGCCAATACTCAAAGAAATCAACCGCCTCTCTGCCTTCCGTTATTTCAGGCACACCAACTATATGGGCAGTGTTACGCCGCAAGCGGTTCCCTAAATCATCAGTCTTGTTCTCTAGAGATTTGATGGAGTCAGTAGCAGTTTTACATTTCTTGACCAAGGGGTTGACAGTATCCTCTAAAGCACCACCCTGCCTTCTGCGGCAGTAATTCGTTCCCTCATCGTCTGCATGTCATGGTGAATAAGGGATATGTCCATCTTTAGGGACCCTAGTTGATCAGTGAGATCAGAATTGCTCTGAGCAATGGCTCTCATTATATTCTCGAGGGTTGGCTAACCTCCCCCATAGCCAGCTCTAATTTGCTTGCAGCCGGGCCCTCCCGTTGGTGGTAGCAGTGGCTGCACTCGCATCCCCTTCACATGGCCTCTCTTCTCCCCCTCTTGTGCCTCCACCATCCCCACATCACCCGTTACCGTACTGAGGGAGGACTCTGCACCATCCATGGGGGCTTACATCTCAGTTCGCTGGGAGAGGGCATACTGAGACAAGCGGCCGCCACTGCTGCCCGCTTCTCTCGCTGTTTAGGAGGCTCCACGGCTGCAGTGAGGAGCTCCTCGCCGCCATCTTGTGTTTCAGGCTGCACTGGGCCCGCCACCTGTCATCCCGCCGCGTCTTGATAGAGAGGAGTATGGATTGCACACCCGCACTCTGGAGGTCCCGCTGCACCGGTCTTTGCACCTCCCGGCTGGATAACACTCGGGCAAGAGGGAGTTTTGCAGAGCTCACTGACTGTGCGGCCGTCTACATCCCCAGCCAGACCATACCCCCCGTGGAGAATCCTCTTCTTGCGGCAACATCCTGGCTCCACCTCTTCCTCCTGTAAGTTCCTGTTTGTACTGTGCATGGCAGCCTCTTTAGCCCATGCGCAGTACAAATTCCAATAATGAGCAGAGTGCCGATCTCCTCTGCTGCAGCGCATAAATTACTTTTATATCGCTGCAGCTGTGACAGGTGCCCGAGGTCCCCCGGGATCGGGCCCACGTGCCCCTGTGTTATAGCGGCAGCGATGTGAAAGTATAGCAGCGCCACCTAGCAGCTTCTGTTGGGATCGGAGAAGGCTGCCGCATGCCATAATAAGCTAAGCATTAGGTACAGGTACTAAGGAAGTCTGGCTAGCCAGGTCAGTGGATGGTGACGCAGGAGCCATGACTCTGCACCAGCCACTGAGAATGATGTAGGACTGTAGCCAGGTCCCTACACTTTCAATAGTTTTTCTTTTGTTAAATGTTCCTCATCATTAGAAACGGTTCACAGCAAACAGACGTGTATTTTACATGTTTTGAGATATTTATCCCTATATTGGCGGGAGGTCCCCGCTTGGTGGGTGGCCCGGGGCCCCCCTAAATCCGGGCCTGAGTAGAACCACCTCAAGGAGGATCACAAGGAAATGGACAGCATGTGACTTAAATATGAGTGTCTGAGCAAAGGGTCTGAATACTTATCACCTTGTGAGATTTTAGTTTTTCTTCTTTAATAAATTTGCACAAATATCTACATTTCTGTTTTTTTTTCAGTCTAGATGGGAAGATGAGGGGCAGAGTGTACATTAATGAGGAAAAATGAACTTTTCTGAATTTACCAAATGGCTGCAATGAAACAAAGAGTGAAAAATGTAAAGGTCTGAATACTTTCCGTCCCCACTGTATGGGGAATTAAAATAAAATAATTTCTGTAGTGTTTAGAGCTGAGGCCAGTGGAAAATGTGAAGGAATAACACATATAGCGGAAGGTGCTGTACCTGGTGTGTGAACGGCTCCACAGAACACCTTGTGGAGGATTCCTCTGTTCCCTGTACATAACTCAGTGTATGACTCCTGCCCCATGTGTCACTTATACAGTGTGGAGGAGACAAACATCTGGATTCATTGTGGAAGTTTCTTCCATACCTGTGTGACATCTCCTGGAATCCCTCCTTCCCGTCACTCACACACGGCTGATCCCCCCTCGTCATCGCTTCTTCTGTCTCATCCTCCACTTTAATATTAGTCGGATCTTCCCCCTGATAGATCAGATGTAACAATCAGTGCAATATAAGAGACCCCCAAAATCTATCACCTCTATGACGGCAGGAAAGCCCCCAACCCTCCATATAGATCCAGGGCTCAGCGCCATCTACCTGATGACTCTCCGGGACATTGTGATTCTCCTCTGGACAGTCCTGGGGATACAGAGGACGGGGACATCTCTCTGGGGGATTTCTCCTCCGGGATCCATCTGTGGAGACACAGAGACTGAATACACGACCTCTCATACATCTATATACCAGAACCTTCTATCATCACCAGGATTTCCTGTTGAAATTATCTGGGGTACGTGTGACTGTATGGATCTGCACCCAACTTTGCTGCTGTTCTGATGTATTTTTCCTGCTGAAATATATCCCATTCCATTATGAATGTATCTCTCCATTCCACTGTCCTCTTACATACCTCTGTTTTATGATCCTTTGTGCTAGCTGCCTGTGAGTCACCATGTGTCTCTGGCCTGACTGGTAATGGGCTAATGATCCAGCACCCTCCCTCTTCTTCCACACCTGAATCACTTCTTTATCAACTACATTCTTGACGTATAACAGTTCAGACTTAATGTCTCCAGACGTGTCTCATAAAAGTGTCAAGATTCCAAATAGACCAGAAATTGACAGGCATTTACTGGGATGGAGTGGAAGGTAATCACATAGAGGGCCACTGAAAATAATGTGTCTCTTTTCACTATCAATCTTTACCATGTCTTATATTTCATTGTTTGTTTTCCTATGTGCTTTCACCACCCACTTTCACCACTCATTCACATCAGCCACTCTCTCCTGCCCTACCCTATGTACAGCTCCCATGCTATCTTCAATTTACTGAGGATTCTCAGCCCATCATATTCCAAAGTTTGTCATAATAAACCAAGTCCTAAATCCAAAAACTATTTGCTCTTTCTCTTTTCACTGCTGCTCCTCTCAGGTTATATCTCTCCCAACCCTGGTCCGCCCTCTGCCAACTTCAAACCCTCCCCCACGTCACATAAAACCCCCACTATTACCATTACCTGCACACCTTCATCTCTTTCTTTTAATTGCGCTCCCCGGAATCCATGGTCTGTATGCAACAAGCTTCCCTTCATTCATATCTACTTTCTCACCAACTCTCTTAACCTCCTGGCCCTCCATACCCTAAAAACACATTTTTGTATAAGGCGGCCTATCATGCTCCTAAATACAATTCCTTTGTACTGTAGACAGCCCATTCACTATCTCTCTGGACATAAATCTTCTTCAAATTCCACCAAACCCAAAAGCTCTGCACAGATTGGCTGGTGACCATTCATGTAACTTTATTTCTATCCCCCACCTCCTCGGGATGCCTGGACCATCAGTGTAATAAGCCCCTGTACTTTGTGTAACCAGGGCTGTGGAGTCGGTAAGCCACAGTTGCGACTCCGACTCCTGGATTTTATCAGGTTCCGACTCCTTCATAAATGGCCACTTCGTAACAATAAATTTACTGTTGTAAAATATTACCATCGTGCTTATTTCTCACCATCATATAAGTAATCAGACCACTTAGAGCAAAATCTATATTTATTAGAATACAATTAGAATATAGCAAATAACTTTTCTAAACTTTTCTAAACTGTAAGTGAATATGCAATAAACACTGTTATGCAGTTAATAAGAAGAAATCTATAAATTTGTCCTCAGAAAAAATATTGCCTCTGTCAGATCCTCCTTCATGGATGCCCTCAAATCTGATCTAATTATTTTGAGAGCAGAGAACAACCTCTCTACACTAACTTGGGTTGGTGGCAAAGCAGTAACCACTCGGGCAACATCACTGACAATGTCAGGATACAGGGGAATCGTTTGTTGCACTGTTATTTTTGATGAACGGTCAAATTTCTCAATTTCTTTTAGTGCACATGAAAAATTCTGCTGAAATGTACTGGCTGTGTTCTTTGATGGGGAAGACTCTTCTTCTATGCGGGAACGCTTTGCACGATATCCAAATATTTTTCCAAATTAAATTCTTCATCAGTTGATGATGAGGGTGAAGATGTGGCAGGACGACCAAATTCTTCTTGTTCCTCCTGACTGTTCTGCAACTCTTTCATCCTTACTGCTATTTCAAACAGAGCTTCTTTTCCTTTACTTAGCTGTTGATCATCTAGAAGAATCCGATGCATTGGGTCTACATAAACAGCTGCCAAAAGAATGTTATTTTGTAATAGTAGCTCCTCTCTCCGTTTCATTGATGTAGCAATGCCACTTGCAATTAACCCTCCTCTTTGGGACAGGTGAAACATCAGGTTCTTCCACTCCCTTAAGAAAATACCTGGAGTTAAGTCCTCTGCTTGCAATTTTTTAGTCACTGTAAATGGGTGCTCTAGCAATTTTTCCAGCTCTGTCACCTGATTCCACTGACTTTCATTTAGCGTCAGTTGAGGGTTAGCCATGTCTACAAGAAAGGTTTTCAGTTCAATCAAGCGCTGAATCATTAAGTACTGCCCCATCGTGTGGCTTGATCAATAATTGCCCCTTTTCCAGCACGTCTCTTCAAAATTGAGTCAACTTTAGGGGTTCTGACAACAGTAGCCAATTTTCTCACCTTGCCAATCAGTGCAGCAGCATGTCCTTCTTGCAGACTGTCTCTAATAGCCAGCTGTAGCGTATGCACAACACAGCGCATGTGATGAATGAAAGAACGTATTGACACAGTTTCAACAAGATCATCTAAACAAAGCGTCCCTTGAAAGTTTTTTTAAGTTCTTCCTTTTGTTTAAAAACTTCTTCGATTACTAATTTTCTAATACTCTGTCTCTCCAGAGAAACACCAAGCTTGCGGGCCATTTCCCCATTCAGACACATAAAAGCTGGTTGTGAAAATAATGAAATAGGCACACTATCCTTTACAACAAGCACTATGATGTTTTTTAAATGTATCTACTGTCATTGTCACAACTGATGGCTGCAAAATTCTCTGCTCCTTTGTTTGGCTGGAAGAGCTGGGCACTGGTTCCTTGGTTTGGATGCAGTCTTTCTCATCCACTGCTTTCAGTACTTCTGGATGAAAGCGCTGTAAATGTCTCTTTAGATTAGAAGCTCTGGTAGGAGCATTATTATCTTTGCCTGAAAATTCACTCATCTTGGCTTCACAGCATTTGTTTTCGTCTGGATCATTTGTCATACACTGACAGACATAATGTTTTCTATCTTGAGTGATGGTGAAATGTTCAAATACAGCTGATTTAATGTGACGCTTCTTTGACATTCTCAGGTTTTTAATTCTGCATTCACAATCCAAATGACAATTGTTTTTCCTAAAAACAATTGTACAAAATTATTGCCGGGTCGTACAACTGATATAGTGGTCAGTAATACTGTTATTATTCCTCATGTACTCACAGTTAACTGATGCAAAGTTTGTTGAAAGGATAATACTTCTTACAGTCTTCCACTTCTGAGTAGCAGGCACCTGTGAGATGCTTGGGAGATGAACACCTAGTATGATCTAGTCTAGACGAGGAGGAGCTTTACTACTAAGAATTTTGCAACACATTTTCACTTTCAGTTTCATACATTGTAAGTAGGGGGGTTGGGGCAGCATGAGGTTAACCAAGTATAAGATTAGATAAGGGCAGTGGAGAACAGTGACACACAAGAAGTAATAAATGTCTCTATCTCCAGCAGAACTGCTTATCACTGTTGTTCATAGTTTGATGGAACATATATATTTGAGTAACATTTATAAAATTCATATGAAAGTTCAATTATGAAATATTAATACTTTTTTTTAAAGCTGATGTCGGAGTCAGTACATTTCTACCGACTCCGACTCCAACCAAAACTAACTCCAACTCCACAGCCCTGTGTGTAACCCCTATCTCGTTGTAGATTGTAAGCTCTTGTGAGCAGGGTCACCTTTATTTTTGCTTTAATTATTGTATTGTATTTTTTACATTGATTCTCTGCTTATTGTATTGTTTCCTATTATTGTACTTTATTGTTACATTGTTTCTCTGCTTTATTTATTGTACATTTTTACATTGATTCTCTGGTTAGTGTATAGGATTTTTTTTATATTGATTTTCTACTTTAATTACTTACTTTGTTGTATATTTTCATTGTTACCTACGACTGTTTGTACATCACTGTATTGTAAAGTGCTGCGGTATATGTTGGCGCTATATAAATAAAGATTTATTATTTTGTTGTCCTCTTTGTGTCAGTGAAGGACCCGGGGTCTTCTAGGTGCAGCCTGACGTGGCCAATGGCTTATGAGACAAATAGGTGGGGCAGGACGTCCTCATTATAATATTATTACAAATGTCCTGATGGACAGAGGATCCTAACAACGATCATCTATCATACAATAAACATTCACTTGTATCAGCTTTTGCCAAAAACAAAATTGCCTCTAATTATATCTTTAAAATTCATTTGCTGTGATTAACCCTTTTAACTGGAACCTGCCCCCCCATCAGGGTCTATTAATCTAAAAGTGCCCCCTTCAGCAGAGCCTATGCTGCATTTTGGGCAGGTGACTATTAGCGGCTCCTAAGTAGAGACTTTAGAACATTTCCCGCCCTGTATGTTAATAATGATTTTAGGTCCGGGAGGTACGCTCCCTTCCCTGGCCTCGTGGTCTTCCTCCTCCTCCTCTTCTCTCTTCCTAGTGACGTTGTCGGCGCCTGCGCAGATCCCTCAGTTCTCGGGAATGCTCCTCATAGCTCTGCCCGGGATCTGAGGTCACGTGATTTCAGAACATTGCACCTGTATATAACGCAGGCACTAGATCCCGCCCTGTGCTGCCTTATGCTGTATGCAGACAGCGGAGCTGGGAATCTGGCGCCTGCGCAAACAGCATAACTGCGCCTGTTCCCTCCTCGCCAGATTCCCAGCTCCGCAGTCTGCATACAGCATAAGGCAGCAGAGGGCGGGATCTGGTGCTGCGTTATATGCAGACGCAATATTCCAAAACCATGTGATCTCAGATCTCAGGCGGAGCTCCCGCATAGGGGGTGGGGGAGCTGCTGAAGGTGGCACTTTCAATAGGCCCGGGGAGGGTGGAGGGGGGGTGGGGGGGGAGGGTGACAGGTTCCCTTTAACCCCTGCATCTTCTCTCCAAGAAAACCAGCATAGCCTCAGTGTGTAGATGTCGCTCCATCAGCCAGTGCCAGCCTGTGCCCACAGTAATGGGCAGACATAGAAATCTTCTCACCTTGTGATGTCACAGGCTGGTGCTCCTCCATCATCACCTCCTCGTACCGGTCCTTGTGTCCTTCTAGATACTCCCACTCCTCCATGGAGAGATAGACAGCGACGTCCTGACACCTTATAGGAACCTGACAACACAATGATACCAACATCACCCAGAATCCTCCAGTGCTGTCCTGTATAATGTCCCAGCAGTCACCTCTCCACTCATCACCTAGAATCCTCCAGTGCTGTCCTGTATAATGTCCCAGCAGTCACCTCTCCACTCATCACCCAGAATCCTCCAGTGCTGTCCTGTATAATGTCCCAGCAGTCACCTCTCTGCTCATCACCCAGAATCCTCCAGTGCTGTCCTGTATAATGTCCCAGCAGTCACCTCTCCGCTCATCACCCAGAATCCTCCAGTGCTGTCCTGTATAATGTCCCAGCAGTCACCTCTCCGCTCATCACCCAGAATCCTCCAGTGCTGTCCTGTATAATGTCCCAGCAGTCACCTCTCCGCTCATCACCCAGAATCCTCCAGTGCTGTCCTGTATAATGTCCCAGCAGTCACCTCTCCTCTCATCACCCAGAATCCTCCAGTGCTGTCCTGTATAATGTCCCAGCAGTCACCTCTCCGCTCATCACCCAGAATCCTCCAGTGCTGTCCTGTATAATGTCCCAGCAGTCACCTCTCCGCTCAGCACCCAGAATCCTCCAGTGCTGTCCTGTATAATGTCCCAGCAGTCACCTCTCCGCTCATCACCCAGAATCCTCCAGTGCTGTCCTGTATAATGTCCCAGCAGTCACCTCTCCGCTCATCACCCAGAATCCTCCAGTGCTGTCCTGTATAATGTCCCAGCAGTCACCTCTCCGCTCAGCACCCAGAATCCTCCAGTGCTGTCCTGTATAATGTCCCAGCAGTCACCTCTCCGCTCAGCAGCTCAATCATCTTGTTGCTGAGCTCTAGGATCTTCTTCTTGTTCCTCTCATGTATCGGGGAGTGCGGGGGAGGGGCTGTGATGAGGCTCCGCCCTCCTGACTCCTGGAGATGGATGATGGGAGTCACACAGTCCCCCGGTGTCTTCCTCACTATGGTGTAATCCTGTGTATGGAGAGAGACACTTAGGGAGATGCGGCATCATGAGATCCTGGAGTCTTGTCGCCCCCTGATGACAGGTCCCAGTAACTACAATCTAATATATAAAGCTGAGTGTGTGTATGTATATCCGGGATTGGCATCTACACCGTCGCAACTACAGCCACAAAATTTTGCACAGTCACACGTCTGGACCCCGGGAGCGTCATAGGCTATGTTGTGAGGCGAAATTTTAACCCTGCTCGTTCCAGTTCACCAAACAATTTTGCCCCTATCTACATAATGGGGAAAAAGTGACAGTTACCAGTTGACAGTTGTGAATGAGAGGGGCTTAATGATAGCGCCAAAGACTAACAGCACATACCAGCATATAGTCACTAAGGTGGGGCCCCAACATGAGATATTCACCACACACAGGGACATGTATACACACCACACGCACACAAAGAGTAACAGCAAGTGTATAGTCGCTAAGGTGCAGCCGCAACATTGGATACTCACCACGCACCCGAACAAACACACACACACCACAAAGAGACACACACAACACAGAGACACACACACACCACACAGACCCTCCCCCACAGCGACACACACACCACACAGACAGACACAGATGTGCACAAATCACCTCACACAACTCGCCTCATACGTGTGCTATCATTAATTTCCAAACATAAACATCTGATTACAAACAGCCAATGTACAACACATGTGCCATATAGGGAATTAAGGCAGATGTCAGTCACATGAGCCGTCTATTATGTGTATGTGTGAGGTAACATATACTGCCCGGCCGGGGGGAGGGTTTACTGTTGGCTGGAGATTTATCAGGCTGCCTATAGCAACCAATCACAGCTCAGCTTCTATTTTCTTACAGGTCATTAATATGACATATTCAAATTCTATTTTGTTATAGCTAACAGCAGTTATTTATTAACCCGGACGTAGCCGGGTACTACAGCTAGTGATACAATAAAGCTGATAGAAATGTGGAGGAGTCACCTCTCCGCTCAGCAGGGAGATGATCTCCAGGGTGAGGTGGAGTAATCTACTGCTGATCTCATTCCCGTCCTCGTCCATCCTCGGGATCATTCAGGAGAAGAGGGAGGAAAACTGGATCAGCCGGAGGGATCTCGTCCTGCAGCGTCTGTATGATAAAGAGAAGATGGAAATCATAGAGGAGAAAATAACGAGATCCAGAACCACAAATACTGAGGAACAGATCACCGACCACGAGCGATGGATCCTGTAACTAAGGGATCACATCTACAAGACGTCACCGACCACGAGCGATGGATCCTGTAACTAAGAACCGATCACATCTACAAGAGATCACCGACCACGAGCGATGGATCCTACAACTAAGGGATCACATCTACAAGAGATCACCGACCATGAGTGATGGATCCTGTAACTAAGGGATCACATCTACAAGAGATCCCGACCACGAGTGATGGATCCTGTAACTAAGGACCGATCATCATCTACAAGAGATCACCGACCACGAGCGATGGATCCTGTAACTAAGGACCGATCACATCTACAAGAGATCACCGACCACGAGCGATGGATCCTGTAACTAAGACCGATCACATCTACAAGAGATCAACCGACCACGAGCGATGGATCCTGTAACTAAGGGATCACATCTACAAGAGATCACGACCACGAGCGATGGATCCTGTAACTAAGGACCGATCACATCTACAAGAGATCACCGACCACGAGCGATGGATCCTGTAACTAAGGAGCGATCACATCTACAAGAGATCACCGACCACGAGCGATGGATCCTGTAACTAAGGACTGATCACATCTACAAGAGATCACTGACCACGAGCGATGGATCCTGTAACTAAGACGATCACATCTACAAGAGATCACTGACCACGAGCGATGGATCCTGTAACTAAGGACCGATCACATCTACAAGAGATCACCGACCACGAGCGATGGATCCTGTAACTAAGGACCGATCACATCTACAAGAGATCACCCACACGAGCGATGGATCCTGTAACTAAGGACGATCACATCTACAAGAGATCACCGACCACGAGCGATGGATCCTGTAACTAAGACCGATCACATCTACAAGAGATCACCGCCACGAGCGATGGATCCTGTAACTAAGGACGATCACATCTACAAGAGATCACCGACCACGAGCGATGGATCCTGTAACTAAGGATCACATCTACAAGAGATCACCTGACCACGAGCGATGGATCCTGTAACTAAGAACCGATCACATCTACAAGAGATCACCGACCACGAGTGATGGATCCTGTAACTAAGGAGCGATCACATCTACAAGAGATCACCGACCACCAGCGATGGATCCTGTAACTAAGGGATCACATCTACAAGAGATCACCGACCACGAGCGATGGATCCTGTAACTAAGGACCGATCACATCTACAAGAGATCACCGACCACGAGCGATGGATCCTGTAACTAAGGACTGATCACATCTACAAGAGATCACCGACCACGAGCGATGGATCCTGTAACTAAGAACCGATCACATCTACAAGAGATCACCGACCACGAGCGATGGATCCTGTAACTAAGGAGCGATCACATCTACAAGAGATCACCGACCACGAGTGATGGATCCTGTAACTAAGGATCACATCTACAAGAGATCCCGACCACGAGCGATGGATCCTGTAACTAAGGACCGATCACATCTACAAGAGATCACCGACCACGAGCGATGGATCCTGTAACTAAGGACCACACATCTACAAGAGATCACCGACCACGAGCGATGGATCCTGTAACTAAGAACCGATCACATCTACAAGAGATCACCGACCACGAGTGATGGATCCTGTAACTAAGGAGCGATCACATCTACAAGAGATCACGACCACGAGCGATGGATCCTGTAACTAAGAACCGATCACATCTACAAGAGATCACCGACCACGAGTGATGGATCCTGTAACTAAGGAGCGATCACATCTACAAGAGATCACCGACCACGAGCGATGGATCCTGTAACTAAGGACTGATCACATCTACAAGAGATCACCTGACCACGAGCGATGGATCCTGTAACTAAGGGATCACATCTACAAGAGATCACTGACCACGAGCGATGGATCCTCTAACTAAGGACCGATCACATCTAAAAGAGTCACGACCACGAGCGATGGATCCTGTAACTAAGACCGATCACATCTACAAGAGATCACCTCACACGAGCGATGGATCCTGTAACTAAGGATCGATCACATCTACAAGAGATCACTGACCAGAGTGATGGATCCTGTAACTAAGGAGCGATCACATCTACAAGAGATCACCGACCACCAGCGATGGATCCTGTAACTAAGGGATCACATCTACAAGAGATCACCGACCACGAGCGATGGATCCTGTAACTAAGGACCGATCACATCTACAAGAGATCACCGACCACGAGCGATGGATCCTGTAACTAAGGACTGATCACATCTACAAGAGATCACCGACCACGAGCGATGGATCCTGTAACTAAGAACCGATCACATCTACAAGAGATCACCGACCACGAGCGATGGATCCTGTAACTAAGGAGCGATCACATCTACAAGAGATCACCGACCACGAGTGATGGATCCTGTAACTAAGGGATCACATCTACAAGAGATCCCCGACCACGAGCGATGGATCCTGTAACTAAGGACCGATCACATCTACAAGAGATCACCGACCACGAGCGATGGATCCTGTAACTAAGGACCGATCACATCTACAAGAGATCACCGACCACGAGCGATGGATCCTGTAACTAAGAACCGATCACATCTACAAGAGATCACCGACCACGAGTGATGGATCCTGTAACTAAGGAGCGATCACATCTACAAGAGATCACTGACCACGAGCGATGGATCCTGTAACTAAGAACCGATCACATCTACAAGAGATCACCGACCACGAGTGATGGATCCTGTAACTAAGGAGCGATCACATCTACAAGAGATCACCGACCACGAGCGATGGATCCTGTAACTAAGGACTGATCACATCTACAAGAGATCACTGACCACGAGCGATGGATCCTGTAACTAAGGGATCACATCTACAAGAGATCACTGACCACGAGCGATGGATCCTCTAACTAAGGACCGATCACATCTAAAAGACGTCACTGACCACGAGCGATGGATCCTGTAACTAAGGACCGATCACATCTACAAGAGATCACCTCACACGAGCGATGGATCCTGTAACTAAGGATCGATCACATCTACAAGAGATCACTGACGAGCGATGGATCCTGTAACTAAGAACCGATCACATCTACAAGAGATCACCTCACACGAGCGATGGATCCTGTAACTAAGGATCGATCACATCTACAAGAGATCACTGACGAGCGATGGATCCTGTAACTAAGGGATCACATCTACAAGAGATCACCTCACACGAGCGATGGATCCTGTAACTATGAACCGATCACATCTACAAGAGATCACCTCACACGAGGGTAGCGTCTAGATCAGAGTTGAATTTTGGAGGGGGCGGAGTGATTTCATAAAATCATGACGTCACTGGAATGGGCGGGGCCTCCTCCGTCCAATGGAAGCTACAGCAGCGTTCCTCGAATCCTCAGTCAGTCAGTGTGTGTAGTGTTGTGGGGCGGAAGGCTGTGCTGAGCTCCGGATCCTGTGCTGAGCTGTGCGGCCTCTGGAGCAGCCTGTGCCGGGGAGAGGAAGGAGAGCAGCGCTGTGAGGAGAGGACTGAGGTGGGAGAAGAAATCCAGGGGGCTGTGTGTGGTGTGGGGGTGTATACAGGGGCGTCCAGGGACTGTGTGTGGTGTGTGGGGGTATATACAGGGGCGTCCAGGGGGCTGTGTGGGGGTATATACAGGGGCGTCCGGGGGCTGTGTGTGGTGTGGGGGTATATACAGGGGCGTCCAGGGGGCTGTGTGTGGTGTGGGGGTATATACAGGGGCGTCCGGGGGGCTGTGTGTGGTGTGGGGGTATATACAGGGGCGTCCGGGGGCTGTGTGTGGTATGGGGGTATATACAGGGGCGTCCGGGGGCTTTGTGTGGTGTGGGGGTATATACAGGGGCGTCCGGGGGCTGTGTGTGTGTGGGGGTATATACAGGGCGTCCGGGGGGCTGTGAGTGGTGTGGGGGTATATACAGGGGCGTCCGGGGGGCTGTGTGGGGGTATATACAGGGGCGTCCAGGGGGCTGTGTGTGGTGTGGAGGTATATACAGGGGCGTCCAGGGGGCTGTGTGTGGTGTGGGGGTATATACAGGGGCGTCCGGGGGCTGTGTGTGGTGTGGGGGTATATACAGGGGCGTCCGGGGGCTGTGTGTGGTATGGGGGTATATACAGGGGCGTCCGGGGGCTTTGTGTGGTGTGGGGGTATATACAGGGGCGTCCGGGGGCTGTGTGTGGTGTGGGGGTATATACAGGGGCGTCCGGGGGGCTGTGAGTGGTGTGGGGGTATATACAGGGGCGTCCGGGGGGCTGTGTGGGGGTATATACAGGGGCGTCCAGGGGGCTGTGTGTGGTGTGGGGTATATACAGGGGCGTCCAGGGGGCTGTGTGTGGTGTGGGGGTATATACAGGGGCGTCCGGGGGACTGTGTGTGGTGTGGGGGTATATACAGGGCGTCCGGGGGGCTGTGTGTGGTGTGGGGGTATATACAGGGGCGTCCGGGGGGCTGTGAGTGGTGTGGGGGTATATACAGGGGCGTCCGGGGGGCTGTGTGTGTGTGGGGGTATATACAGGGGCGTCCGGGGGCTGTGTGTGGTGTGGGGGTATATACAGGGGCGTCCGGGGGGCTGTGTGTGGTGTGGGGGTATATACAGGGGCGTCCGGGGGGCTGTGAGTGGTGTGGGGTATATACAGGGGCGTCCGGGGGGCTGTGAGTGGTGTGGGGGTATATACAGGGGCGTCCAGGGGACTGTGTGGGGTATATACAGGGGCGTCCAGGGGGCTGTGTGTGGTGTGGGGTATATACAGGGGTGTCCAGGGGCTGTGTGGTGTGGGGGTATATACAGGGGCGTCCAGGGGGCTGTGTGTGGTGTGGGGGTATATACAGGGGTGTCCAGGGGGCTGTGAGTGGTGTGGGGGTATATACAGGGGCGTCCAGGGGGCTGTGTGGGGGTATATACAGGGGCGTCCAGGGGGCTGTGTGGGGGTATATACAGGGGCGTCCAGGGGACTGTGTGTGGTGTGTGGGGTATATACAGGGGCGTCCAGGGGACTGTGTGTGGTGTGGGGGTATATACAGGGGCGTCCAGGGGGCTGTGTGTGGTGTGGGGGTATATACAGGGGCGTCCGGGGGGCTGTGAGTGGTGTGGGGTATATACAGGGGCGTCCAGGGGCGTGTGGGGGTATATACAGGGGCGTCCAGGGGCTGTGTGTGGTGTGGGGGTATATACAGGGGTGTCCGGGGGCTGTGTGGTGTGGGGGTATATACAGGGGCGTCCGGGGGCTGTGAGTGGTGTGGGGGTATATACAGGGGCGTCCGGGGACTGTGAGTGGTTGGGGGTATATACAGGGCGTCCAGGGGCTGTGTGGGGGTATATACAGGGGCGTCCAGGGACTGTGTGTGGTGTGGGGGTATATACAGGGGCGTCCGGGGGCTGAGAGTGGTGTGGGGGTATATACAGGGGCGTCCAGGGGGCTGTGTGGGGGTATATACAGGGGCGTCCAGGGACTGTGTGTGGTGTGGGGGTATATACAGGGGCTTCCGGGGGGCTGTGTGTGGTGTGGGGGTATATACAGGGGCTTCCGGGGGCGGTGTGGTGTGAGGAAGTGCTGGGGGGCTGTGTGATGAAGAGGGTGGTGATACTGCAGAAAAGTGTGTGATGTTACTTGCACTGGGCTGCATATGGGGAGGGGGGGTGCAGGGAAGGAGAGTGTTGGCATTTGGGGCAAAACAGGGAAGGTGTTCTGTACTCGGACTATATGGATCAATTTTACCTAGTGTCCATAGGAGTCAGGGAGGAGACGTATCGCGTCTTCATTGTGATTCTTGTTTCCTTTATTATTTTCTGTTCTAGGTGTTATGGATTTTCCTCCCGGTGGAGACATTTCATCACTGCTCATCTCCCCAAGTGGAGGCTGCTGTCTGTACAATCCATGTGAGGCTGCTGAAAGAGGTGACACTGTGGGATCATGATAATCTCAGATAGGTGAGCATAATCCCTCCAAAAACCCATCCCTCCCTCCAACTGGCGCTCTCGGCCGCTCTCTCCCCCCCCCCCCCCCCCCCCCCCTCTCGGCCGCTCTTCCCCCCCCCCTCTCGGCCGCTCTTCCCCCCCCCCCCTCTCGGCCGCTCTCCCCCCCCTCTCGGCCTCTCTCTCTCCCTTCCCCCCCCCCCCCCCCCCTCGGCCGCTCTCTCTCCCTTCCCCCCCCCCCCCTCGGCCGGTCTCTCTCCCTTCCCCCCCCCCCTCGGCCGCTCTCCTCTCCCTTCCCCCCCCCCCCTCGGCCGCTCTCTCTCCCTTCCCCCCCCCCCCCCTCGGCCGCTCTCTCTCCCTTCCCCCCCCCCCCCCTCGGCCGCTCTCTCTCCCTTCCCCCCCCCCCCCCTCGGCCGCTCTCTCTCCCTTCCCCCCCCCTCTCGGCCGCTCTCTCTCCCTTCCCCCCCCCCCCTCGGCCGCTCTCTCTCCCTTCCCCCCCCCCCTCGGGCCGCTCCTCTCTCCCTTCCCCCCCCCCCTCGGCCGCTCTCTCTCCCTTCCCCCCCCCCCCTCGGCCGCTCTCTCTCCCTTCCCCCCCCCCCCCCCCTCGGCCGCTCTCTCTCCCTTCCCCCCCCCCCCCCCCCCGGCCGCTCTCTCTCCCTTCCCCCCCCCCCCCTCGGCCGCTCTCTCTCCCTTCCCCCCCCCCCTCGGCCCGCTCTCTCTCCCTTCCCCCCCCCCTCGGCCGCTCTCTCTCTCCCTTCCCCCCCCCCTCGGCCGCTCTCTCTCCCTTCCCCCCCCCCCGGCCGCTCTCTCTCCCTTCCCCCCCCCCCCTCGGCCGCTCTCTCTCCCTTCCCCCCCCCCTCGGCCGCTCTCTCTCCCTTCCCCCCCCCCCCCCCTCGGCCGCTCTCTCTCCCCCCCCCCCCCCCTCGGCCGCTCTCTCTCCCTTCCCCCCCCCCTCGGCCGCTCTCTCTCCCTTCCCCCCCCCCTCGGCCGCTCTCTCTCCCTTCCCCCCCCCCTCGGCCGCTCTCTCTCCCTTCCCCCCCCCCTCGGCCGCTCTCTCTCTCCCTTCCCCCCCCCCCCTCGGCCGCTCTCTCTCCCTTCCCCCCCCCCTCGGCCGCTCTCTCTCCCTTCCCCCCCCCCCCCCCCCTCGGCCGCTCTCTCTCCCTTCCCCCCCCCCCCCCCCCTCGGCCGCTCTCTCTCTCTCTCGGTCCGCTCTCTCTCTCTCTCGGTCCGCTCTCTCTCTCTCTCGGTCCGCTCTCTCTCTCTCTCTCTCGGTCCGCTCCTCTCTCTCTCTCTCGGTCCGCTCTCTCTCTCTCTCTCGGTCCGCTCTCTCTCTCTCTCTCTCGGTCCGCTCTCTCTCTCGGTCCGCTCTCTCTCTCCGGTCCGCTCTCTCTCTCGGTCCGCTCCGCTCTCCTCTCTCGGTCCGCGCTCTCTCTCGGTCCCGCGCTCTCTCTCGGTCCGCTCGCTCTCTCTCCTCGGTCCGCTCTCTCTCTCTCTCTCTCTCTCTCCTCGTCCGCTCTCTCTCTCTCTCTCTCTCTCTCTCGTCCGCTCTCTCTCCTCTCTCGGTTCCGCTCTCTCTCTCTCTCTCTCTCTCTCGCCGCTCTCTCTCTCTCTCTCTCTCGGTCCGTCTCCTCTCTCTCCTCTCTCTCTCTCGGTCCGCTCTCTCTCTCTCTCTCTCCTCTCGGTTCCGCTCTCCTTCTCTCTCTCTCTCTCCTCGTCCGCTCTCTCTCTCTCTCTCTCTCTCGTCCGCTCCTCTCCTCCGTCTCTCTCCTCGTCCGCTCTCTCTCTCTCTCTCTCTCTCGGTCCGCCTCTCTCTCTCTCTCTCTCTCTCGGTCCGCTCCTCTCTCTCTCTCTCTCTCTCTCGGTCCCTCTCTCTCCTCTCTCTCTCTCTCGGTCCGCTCTCTCTCTCGTCCGCTCTCCTCTCTCGGTCCCCTCTCTCTCTCGGTCCGCTCTCTCTCTCGGTCCGCTCTCTCTCTCGGTCCGCTCTCTCTCTCCGGTCCGCTCTCTCTCTCGGTCCGCCTCTCTCTCTCGGTCCGCTCTCTCTCTCGTCCGCTCTCTCTCTCGGTCCGCTCTCTCCTCTCGTCCGCTCTCTCTCTCGTCCGCTCTCTCTCTCGGTCCGCTCTCTCTCTCTCGGTCCGTCTCCTCTCTCTCTCTCTCCGCCTCTCTCTCTCTCTCTCTCTCGGTCCGCTCTCTCTCTCTCTCTCTCTCTCTCGGTCCGTCTCTCTCTCTCTCTCTCTCTCTCGGTCCGCTCTCTCTCTCTCTCTCTCTCTCGGTCCGCTCTCTCTCTCTCTCTCTCTCTCGTCCGCTCTCTCTCTCTCTCTCTCTCTCGGTCCGCTCTCTCTCTCTCTCTCTCTCTCTCGGTCCGCTCTCTCTCTCTCTCTCTCTCTCTCGGTCCGCTCTCTCTCTCTTCTCTCTCTCTCGGTCCGCTCTCTCTCTCTCTCTCTCTCTCTCTCGGTCCGCTCTCTCTCTCTCTCTCTCTCTCTCTCGGTCCGCTCTCTCTCTCTCTCTCTCTCTCTCTCTCGGTCCGCTCTCTCTCTCTCTCTCTCTCTCTCTCTCTCTCTCTCGGTCCGCTCTCCTCTCTCTCTCTCTCTCTCGGTCCGCTCTCTCTCTCTCTCTCTCTCGGTCCGCTCTCTCTCTCTCTCTCTCGGTCCGCTCTCTCTCTCGCTCTCGGTCCTTTGCCTTTTGGGGACTAGGCACCCTAAAAGATCAATTACACCGCAAGACAGATGGCTGAGGGGCGCGTGGGAGGGTTACTGCTAGCATATTTAGGGCACTTGTATCGCCCAGTCGATGTGGCTGCAGCACTGGAATCCAAGAAAATGGGCAATCTAATATATAAAGCTGTATGTGTATGTATATCCGGGATTGGCATCTACACCGTCGCAACTACAGCTACAAAAATTTGCACAGTCACACGTCTGGACCCCAGGAGCGTCATAGGCTATGTTGTGAGGTGAAATTTTAACCCTGCGTGTTCCAGTTCACCAAACAATTTTGCCCCTATCTATATAATGGGGGAAAAGTGACAGTTACCAGTTGACAGTTGTGAATGAGAGGGGCTTAATGATAGCGCCAAAGACTAACAGCACATACCAGCATATAGTCACTAAGGTGGAGCCCCAACATGAGATATTCACCACGCACGGGGACATGTATACACACCACACGCACACAAAGAGTAACAGGAAGTGTTTATTCACTAAGGTGCAGCCCCAACATTGGATACTCACCACGCACCCGAACAAACCACACACACAACACAGAGACACACACCACACAGAGACACACACACCACACAGACCCCCCCCCCCCCCAGGGACACACACACATACACTCCCTATAGGGACACATGCACACACACACACCACAAAGAGACACATACAACAGAGACACACACCACACAGACCCCCCCCCCCCCCCCCCCCCACAGACACACACACACACACACACTCCCTATAGGGACACATGCACACACACCACAAAGAGACACATACAACAGAGACACACACCACACAGACCCTATCCCACAGGGATACACATATCTACACCCCAGGGACACACACCACACAGTCAAACACAGATGTGCACAAACCACCTCACACAACTCGCCTCATACGTGTGCTATCTTTATTTTCCAAACATAAACATCTGATTAAAAACAGCCAATGTGCAGCACAAGTGCCATACAGGGAATTAAGGCAGATGTCAGTCACATGAGTTGTCTATTATGTGTATGTGTGAGGTAACATATACTGCCCGGCCAGGGGGAGGGTTTACTGTTGGCTGGAGATTTATTAGGCTGCCTATAGCAATCAATCACAGCTCAGCTTCTGTTTTCCTACAGGTCATTAATATGACATATTCAAATTCTATTTTGTTATAGCTAACAGCAGTTATTTATTAACCCGGGCGTAGCCGGGTACTACAGCTAGTGTACCTATAAAGGAGTTATTGTCCACTCTCCCCCGCAACAAGGGGCTAACCTTTCTAGCCGACACTTCTGCTGATTACTTGAAATTTACTAATTCAGCACGCCGGGCTGTCTGGTTGAAGACCTGGCCGGGAGATGTCCAGTTGAATGACATTTTTGTGAAGTAGTGATAAGAATAATCCATCCTTCCCTACATCCACCTTTTAAAGCTCATTCCTTTTGGAGGAGATGATTCACCAATAAGAAGTTTCCTAAGAAGTCCCAATATTCCTGGACTGAGAAGAGTCAGGGTTCATGTTCAAGAACACCTCAGAGCATGAGAAATCCTCCAAATGACGGGTCGTTCCAGGTGGGGGGAAGACTTCCGCTCTCCCAGCCTTGTCCAGCATAACCACCTGCACCTGGATCCAGAAGATCATTCGAGACAGCCTGAGGCTGGAATTTCTCGACCCCTATGGGACCTGCATAATAACTCTAGTCAGCGGTCCAAACACTGGGCCCTTGTAGCCGAGATAATGTCTGTTTCACAAGGGTGTCTTACAGGAAGTTCCTGTGACAGAAAGGGGCAGAGGACTTAGTGCCCATTGTACCAGAGCAGTTGCCACTTCCTGGTTGGAACGGACTGATGTGCCTTTAGAGCTCATCTGTTGAGCTGCTACTTGGTCTTCTAATACCTTTTTCAACTATTACCACCATTACCAGCTTGACTTATCTTCCACTTCTGAGGTGACCTTCGGTAGATCGGTCCTTCAAGCGGTGATCCCTCCCTTTTCCTTTTCTCTGGAACCTCTCAGCTAGTGCTGTCATGGCGATGGAAAGAGCTAAATTACTTACCAGTAATGGATTTTTTTCAGAACCATGACCGCACTACCACTACCATCCCCCCTCCCCCTTTTTCTTCCTGGTTGGTGTTTCCACATGTGGGGTGTTTATTTTAATTGTTTTTCTCCCTTCACCTTCCATGACAGCATTGTTGTCCACCCTATTGGGGGACAGGAACACAGAGGTTAAAAGCCCCACCCCCTTCCTCAGTACTCCAGTGTCTTCCTGTCCCCCTTGGGGCATAGAGAGGTTCCAGTGCTGTCGGGCCGACATTGGGGTGTACTTACAGCCAGGCCAGGGATGGACGTCGGGGGTGGCCTCCTCCTCCTTCTTGGGGCTCCCGTGGTGGGACCATCCGGCCTTCCTGCGTTCTCCAGGGCAAAGCAGGCCGTGTATTGAAGTGGCGGAGGCCTGTTCAGCTCTCCGGCGTATCTCCCTCCTCACGCTGCCGCCCCTGGAGCATGCATTGGATGTGCCGCGGCGGCACTGCCGGTTTCGGGATGGCACTTCCGGTTCCGGGCGGGGACTCCTGTTCGGGCTGCGGCGGGCTGGACGCGGCTCCAGGGAACCCAGCAGGCCTATCGCGTGCTACTGCCGGTGACGAGGAGGAGGGAGGGAACAGGTGTTCCTCGTTTGGGGCACGGTACTTCTGGAGAAGTACCCACCGGAAGCTACACCCAGGTAAGGCTGATCCCTGAAGACATGGAGGATGAAAGGTCTTCCACCTCTGCTTCTGCAGAGCCCAGCGTTCCCCCAGCTCATGTGTTTCTGGGGGTGGTTAGTAGGGGTAGAGTTAATTAGCGCTCTGCACTCACACTGGGACCCCCTTCTCTTCCCTTTTTTTCTTTAGGGAGATAAGGGCCCACCTGTGAAAGGGAGCAAAAACCCGTCCAGGAAATGTGGCTGCGGCACGAAATTTCCCTCTTCCTACAAAAAGAAGTTGGTCAGCCATGTACTGACAGTGTTGTCAGGGAAGAATCCCCATTCCTGCTTGAGGAGCTCCAATCCATGGTTAGACATGAAGTTTAAGCGGTTAGGGAAAAGGTACAGGCTTCTATCTCTGCACTGCCGGTTTTTGCTGCAGCATCCAGGCCTTCCCCTCCGAAAAAGAGGAAGCTCCAGGATTGTGACTCTGTGGATCTCATGGAGGCTGCCCAGAGCTCGGCATCAGAGGACGGCGAGGATGTTGCCTCTGTCCAGGCACGAGAATCTGGACACTACTATTTTTCCGCGTAGTCCATGGGTGAATTGCTGGACGCTGTCAGAAGTACCATGAGAGTAGACGTGGTGAAATCTCCTGTGCAGGATGAAATATTCAGAGGCCTGAAGGATAAGCGGCAGTTGACTTCCCTGTCCATGCGGTCATCCGGGATCTCATGCGCCGGGAGTGGGAGTCTCCGGAAAAAAGGCTGATCACCCCGTCCGAGTTAAAACGGAGGTCCTGAAGGTGGACATCCAGGTGGCCAGGGTAGCAAAAAAGACTGCGTTACCTTTTGAAGATTCCTCCCAGTTGAAGGACCCCCTCGATCGTAAGATGGAGAGTGTGCTCAAAAAATCCTGGGAGGCGACAGCTATGTCTTTAAAGGTGAACATTACATGTGTGGCCAGGTCTCTCTTTAAGTGGATCACCCAGATGGAAGAACTCATCCTGCAGGGTACTCCCAGGGAGGAGCTTTTGGACTCCATTCCACTTCTAAGACGTGCTACGGGCTTCCTGGCCGATGCCTCTGCTTAGTCAATCCGCATTGGCGCCAGGTGCGCAGTGTTGGCTTACACAGCTTGCAGGGCAACGTGGCTTAAAATGTGTAATGGTGATGTGACGTCTAAGCTCAAGCTTTGTGGCATCCCCTTTCAGGGGTCTTATGTCTTTGGTCCGCCGTTGGATGACATCCTGGAAAAGGTGTCAGATTGGAAGAAGTGTTTCCTGGAACAGAAACCCTTTCGGGGGCAGTCCTTATGGCCTGAGCGCAGCCAGCCCTCCCAGTATAAAGGGAAGGGTAAGTCCGGCCGCTGGGCCTACCAGAAAGGGGACAAGACCCATAATATCTTGCTCCCCCTGCAGCGGTATCACCAGCCAGCCCCTAAACAATGACGTCTTCCACATTGCAGGGTGGCTCCTGTGGTTTCTTCCACAGTGGCAAGCAATCTCCTTGTGCCCTTGGATCCTCTCGACCATTCGGGAGGGTCTGCGCTTGGAATTCGAGAGCCAGCCCCTCCGTGTCTTCGAGTCACCTCCCTTCCTCAGGGGGACTCTCGCACGCTTTTTTTGTCGGGTCTGCGAGACCTGTTGGATTCGGGAGTGTCCCCGGTTCCTCCTGGAGAAGAAGGCCAGGGGCACTACTCCAGGTTGTCTGTGTTGCAAAAACCCTCGGGGGCACCTCGTGTCATATTCAATCTCAAACTTCTCAATCACCATGTCCTCTACAGGCAATTCAAGATGGAATCGATCCGCTCGGTAATCCCCCTGATCGGTCTCTATTACGAGATGACCTCCATTGACCACCATTCACCCATCCCACAAGCGCTTTCTGCGATTTGCGATCTCCGGGGCAGGCGGGACAGTCCATTATCGGTTCAATGTGCTGCCCTTTGGGATTTCATCGGCCCCCAGAGTTTTAACCAAACTCATGGGGGAAGTGATCGCGTTCATCCAGACCCAGGGGACATGTGTGATTCCCTATTTGGACAACATGTTCATGGTGGCTCCTTCGGCACAGGTACTGCTCACACAGGTCTCCAAAACGTTGGAGATTCTTCAGTCCCTGGGGTGGGTGCCCAATCTTTGGAAATCGGAACTGGTGCCGGCAACCCATCGTCAATTTTTGGGAGTCTTGCTAGACTTCTCCAGTCAGACCACTTTCCTTCCTGCAGCACATCGGCTTCTGCTCCGCGAGAAACTGACCCACTTCCGGGCAAGGGGGTCGCCCTCCTTGCGGGAAACAATGTCCATGTTGGGGTCCATGATGGTCCTGCATTTAGTCGGTAACATGGGCTCAGGCTCATTCCCAACTTCTCCAGGAGCACATACTGAGTTCCTGGGACAGACATCAGGATTCCTTAAACTCGCGGGTCCGGACCCTGGGGAGGGTGATGGCCTCGCTTTCCTGGTGGATGAATCCCTGGAACCTTCGGACGGGGGTGGCCTGGCTGCAGGCCCCTGTGACCTCCGTTACCACAGATGCCAACGGTTCCGGTTGGGGCGCGATGGTGGATCGTACACCGTTCAGGGGATTTGGAGTCGCTGGGTCAGTCGCCAGTCTTCAAACTTCCGTGAACTTCTGGTGGTGGAGGAGGCACTTCATGCTGCAGCTCACGTTCTCTGGGGTCATCATGTAAAGGTCCTGTCAGACAACGTGACTACGGTTGCCTTCTTACAGCACCAAGGCAGTACTCGAGGCTTATACTTGCAGGTGCTCGCAAGAGGAATCTTTTCGTGGGTAGAACGCCATCTTCTCTCCTCATCGGCAGTACATCTGAAGGGAACGCACAATGTACAGGCAGATTTCTTGAGCTGCACGGAGGTCCACCCAGGAGAATGGAGCCTCCATCCGGAAGTATTTCGCTCTCTTACGTACAGGTGGGGAGTCCATTCGATCGACTTGTTCGCTTCGGGCTCGAATGCAAAGGTGCCGACCTTTTTCTCCCTGAGAAATCCTCTGGGGCTGGACGCCTTCGCCCATCTCTGGGACTTCCGCTTGTTGTATGCATTTCCTCCAATCCTGCTGCTTCCCAAGACGTTGCAAAAGATTCGGGCAGAGGGGGTGACTGCTATCCTGGTGGCTCCCCTGTGGCCCAAGCGGGTGTGGTATGGCGCCATCCGAGACCTGTGCCTGGAGGGACCGATTATGTTGCCCCACAAACTCGACCTACTGTCCCAGGGTCCTATGTTTCACCCGGAGCCTCAATGGCCCAATCTGGCAGCCTGGCTGTTGAGGCCGAGATCCTGAGGACCAAGGGTCTCTCCCAGGCAGTGATCCGCACACTTCAGCAGAGCAGGAAGCCTGTGATGAACGCTATTTACAGGAAGGTCTGGAAACTGTTCCTGTCCTGGTGTGGTCCTTCCATCCCGGACATACATCATCCTAATGTGGCCCAATTCTTGGATTTTTTTGCAGCACGGCTTGGATTTGGGGCTTCGGCCGAGCATTTTTAAAATCCAGGTGTCTGCGCTTGGGGCTGTTTTTGACCAGGATCTTGCTTCCCAGCGATGGATCAAGTGGTTTTTTACTTCTGCTTGTAGGCTCATCGGAGGAGATCGTCGTCCTTCCACACTTCTTCTCACCACTATAGGTTAGATCTGTCCTTCAGTTGGGATCTGTCCTTTGGTAGGAAAGTCCTACAGGCAATAGTCGCACCCTGAGGAGTATCGGTGGTATTCCTGCAATGCTGTCGTGGAAGGCGAAGGGAGAAAACTGAATTAGTCCTTACCGGTAATTCCTTTTCTTGGAGTCTTCCACGACAGCATCAGTTTCTCCCCTCCCCCCCTGTTGGTGTTTGTATCCGGTTTGTATCAGGTAATCCATGGCTAATGGTGATCTTGGTAAACACTGGAGTACTGAGGAAGGGGAGGGGCTTTTAACCTCTGTGTTCCTGTCACCCAATAGGGCGTGGACGACATCCTCCAATACTGTCGTGGAAGGTTCCAAGAAAAGGAATTAACGATAAGGACTAAGGGTCCTTTCACATCAGCAGTTTTTTTTAAATCGCGGCAGATGCGGTGAAAAAACCGCATCTGCTGCGATTACCGCATACCGGCTGCACTTGCGGCGCGGTTGCGGCAAGCCACATACAATGTATAGGCGGGCTTGCGGCAGGTGCGGTTTTGGCACTTGCGGCAGGTGCTGCCGCTAAAAGAAACGCGGTCAGCCGCGTTTTTTTCACGGTCTGCCACGATTTGAAAAAAACGCTGATGTGAAAGGGGCCTAATTCAGGTTTTTTTTGGTGGTGGCTTGTACTAGTAGTTTTTTTTTTTTTTTTGGTAGTCCTCTCCATACTCTGTAACCAACTGAGGCAGAGAGGGGGTGCTGCCTTTTTTTTTTTTTTTTCAGAGGGTTCCTGTCCTGGATGGGCAGAACCTCTCTCAGGTGGTGCTGTCATGGCTCCAGAAAAAAAACATTACTGGTAAGTAATTTAGCTTTATGATCCCCATATCCCCATTACGGTTCCTGGAAAAAAAAAAAAAAAAACACACAACTTTTCTCTATGGAGCTCTGGTCTGTGTTTATAGTACCGTATTCCATCACCACTATGAGCGCTCTGGTTCAGCTGCCGTAGATGTACAGTAAACTGCTGACCAATCAGAAGCCTGCATGTAACGTCATGCGACAATATTTGCTGCTGCCATCTGGTCGGAGAGATAAGCGTGTATAAATACAGCGATGGTCACCACGGGCGATCTACAGTAAATACAGTATAATCACACCTCCATACCCTGTTAGGCGGGCATGCTTAAAAAAATAATAGTCTTTGCTAGGTCTTATTTTCATGGAGTCCCTATATTTAGAAGTTCTGCAGCCCCCCCCCCCCCCCCCCTACTATGCCTTCTTTTAGGGAAAACGTGGTACTAGTCATCTGTCTTTCTACTTCCTTCTGCTCCTCCCTTTCTTGCCTTCTTCTACTCCTACCACTCCTCCCCCTCCCCTTTCTATACTTTATCTCTTCTTTATGGCTTTTTTGTAGGACTTTGGCATTTAATTTTTTGCCCTATCCTAGGAGATGTTCTCCGTGGCACGGGGTTCACCTAGGTCCCCTCTGATCTGACTTTTTTTTTTTCTTTTCCTTTCAGTGCTATCTGGACGGCTCATGTGGACACAAGCTCCCTGACACCGGTATCATGGCTGCAAGATTGAATGACCTTGAGTTGCAGAGGATATAGACCCGCACTCGTGTCCTCCAATGTATTCAACAAGGAAGGAATTTTATCATAAATACAGAAATTTGATTTTTAAACAATTTTCACAACTAACGTACAGGGGACCCTGGTCCAGAAGGTTTTTGCTTTCATTGTCACTTATCTCTGATGTCACTTAATTTATATCTTGATCTGTAAAGATGATTGTTCTACATTTGTGTAAATATATTTATCTTTCTCCTTTTTGTTAGGATTGTTTATATATTTGCTTCAATAAAACAGAAAATGTGTTAAATTTTCATTTCTTTAATTATAAATCTGTGTGACCTCAGTGAACAGTAACTGCCGGTTGGATCTGCAGTTACAGTAACTCAAATCTACAGTATAGTACACAGATTGGTATACATATTAGGTTTCCACTAATAATTTCTTTTTATTTACCCTAACACTTTCCTAATATACATTGACTAGCTACCCTGCTCCCGTAAGCAGATCTCTCTGCGGCTCCTGTTGTTTTTCTGGCTCTGCTATTTCAGATCTGGGGATCATAATTGGCTGTACAGAACAGGGCACATCACTGGTGGGGGTGGGGCACATCACTGGTGGGGGGCAGGGCTGCCTCTCTGTGAGTGACAGCAGTCTGGGCACGCATGCCCAGATCAGACTTCACTCTCCTCAGCCTGGTTTACAGTACGCAGGGCATTCATTTCACAAGTGCTTCTATGGGCTGATCAGTAGATACAGGCCCTGTGATATATTCTAATCGGCACATTGTAGTGCTATTAAGATGGAAACACCGCACAGTAAACGAGGCTGAGAGGAGCGTGAAGTCTGATCTGGGCATTCTGTCACTCACAGAGCCACGCCCCCAACAGTGATGTGCCCAGGCAGCTGTCGCTCAGAGCCACGCCCCCACCAGTGATGTGCCCAGGCAGCTGTCTCTCAGAGCCATGTGCCCAGGCAGCTGTTGCTCAGCCACGCCCCCACCAGTGATGTGCCCAGGCAGCTGTGGCTCAGAGCCACGCCCCCACCAGTGATGTGCCCAGGCAGCTGTGGCTCAGCCACGCCCCCACCAGTGATGTGCCCAGGCAGCTGTCGCTCAGAGCCACGCCCCCACCAGTGATGTGCTTAGGCAGCTGTTGCTCAGCCACGCCCCCACCAGTGATGTGCCCAGGCAGCTGTCGCTCAGAGCCACGCCCCCACCAGTGATGTGCCCAGGCAGCTGTCACTCAGAGCCACGCCCCCACCAGTGATGAGCCCAGGCAGCTCTCACTCACAAAGCCACGCCCCCACCAGTGATGTGCCCAGGCAGCTGTCATTCACAAAGCCACAATGCTTCACCAAATGTTCTTGCGTCCTTTATTAGTGAGGAGATGTTGGCTCCTCTGGTGGTGGTTATCTTCAGAGACACAAAAGAATCAACCATTGGAATTTGAACATTCAACGCCCTTCTCTCCCCTGACATCAACAGAGAAGCGAGAAGCCCACGCCTTGTACACATCAGATTGTTGTCTAATCCTGCAGACTTTACACTAAGGGTACCGTCACACACTGAGACTTTCCAGTAATCCCACCAGCGATCCGACCTGGCTGGGATTGCTGGAAAGTCTCTCTGGAGTCGCTGGTGAGCTGTCAAACAGACAGACTCACCAGCGACTCAGCACCCGTGACATCGCTGGTATCCATGATAAACAGCGGTAACTAAGCAGCGCGCGCTGATTAGTTACCCGCTGTTTATCATGGATACCAGCCTGTGAGGTAGCTGGTTCGCTCGTATCTCGCAGTCACACACAGCGATGTGTGCTGACCAGCGGGAGACTTGGGACCAAAAAATGGTCTTGAGCGACGTCCAGCAACCTCACAGCAGGGGCCAGGTCGCTGGTGGTTGTCATACACTACAACATCACTGGAGAGGTTGCTGTTACGTCACAAAACCTGTGACGTTGCAGCGACATCGTCAGCGATATATTGTGTGAAGTGGCCTTAAGGGTACTGTTACATGTCGCAACACTGCATGCAATTTCACTTACAATTTGCTGGTTGCAGTGAAATTATGGACATATTGTTCCATTTGTACACGGCAACAAAATAGAACAATGTGTCCATGATTTCACTGCAACCCTCAAATTGCAAGTGAAATTGCATGCAATGTTGTGACATGTATTAGTACCCTTATGGGGCAGTCACACGCGTAAATGTCGTCAGCGATTTGATCGCTGACGACATTGAAGGCTGATCACTGGTGAACTGTCACACAGGCAGACTCACCAGCGATCAGTACCAGCGAGTGCACTGGTATCCATGTAAACAAGCAGGTAACTAAGCGCCGTGCGGCGCTTAGTTACCCGCTGTTTACCATGGATACCAGCTCCCAGCGCTTGCTGAGAGGCGCTGGCTGATTGCGTGTCTCCTGGTGTTACACGCAGCGATGCTGCGTGTCCACCGGGCAGCCATTTAGAGCAGGTTCTAAAACCTGGCGATCATCAACCAGCGATTGATCGCTGGTTGATGCGCCCTGTCACACTCATCAATATAGCTGCAACGTCATGTGCAGTAGCGATCGTGCACGCGATATTGACGCGTGTGACATCCCCATTAGGCTCACATACGCCAAATCTGTATACGGGCTTGTTCAGACATCTATGCACATCGCTTCAATCTCTGAACACTGACTGGCCATGGCTCCCCCAACCTATAGTGACAGCCTCAAAGAAATAGATGAAGACTTCATTCTTTGGTCGGGAGAGCCTCAGCCAGTCTGTGCATTGTGGTCTGAGAATGGACTGATGTGCATATGTCTGAATGAGCCCTAATAGACAGTAATGTTCCCTGAAATCATGAACCTCAGTGCGACAACTCCGATCTAGTCACCTCTGTAGTGAGACATCTGGAATAGAGTTACTGTACAGAGGATGTCCTAAAGCACAGAAATCATAAACCTCAGTGCAATAACTCCGATCTTGTCATTTCTTTAGTGAGACATTTAGAATGAAGTAGTAAGTTTCATTATTCCTTCACAATCATACAAGATTACAGCCCCTATTCAAGAAGGACAGAATATTGCATGCCAGTATTAAAGGGTGAGGGAAAGAAAGCTGAGCCACTTTGTGAGTTTTTCTGTACATTAATAAAAATAGCTTTATTTTATTATCCCTTTTCATAGTTTAAAAAATTACCCCCATCCCTGATTATTGCTCATTTTCTATAGAATTCCACTTTTCTTGTCTGCCCACCTATCTTGGCCATCACCACCATTTTGAAGAGCGGGTAGACATTTGCGAGGAGGGTCGTGAGCGTGTCGGAGGCAAGACAACAAAATCATCATAATTTACATCACAAAAGTGACAAAAATGACAACATACACTATGACAAGAATGTGTGCAGTACTAGAGTACATTTATGTCACTTCTGTGATATAAATTGTGTTGGCTCTGTTATTCTTCTCGCAAGGTTCCACTCACTCTTCAGAAATGTTAGTCCTGCAGCCGGGAAAAGTCAAAATGGAGAAAAACTGAACAATCAGTGGTGTGTGTAAATGTGGCGCCCAACAGGTCAGGACGCCACGTAGGGTACTGCACCCACAAAGGAGTGTGTAGTGTCCCTGTGACTAGGATGCCGCATAAGGGGCCCTCATACACCCATCCACACACCTTAGAGTAGGGGATCTGGGTGGACCTGTTGCCAGGGAGCCCCAGTCCCGGTGGGTTAGTGAGAAGAGTTCGAGAGCTCCGTTGGGGAACGAGGAGTAGAAGACGGCGGAGGAGCCGTCATTACAGAATGGGACCCTAGGGATACCAGGAGTTGTGGTGCGCCCGAATCTGGAACCGGTACAACTACCAACCGGAGGGGTTCAGTCTCGGAACGCAGGACTGGCTTTCGCTATTAAGTTATGGACGAATGCCTGGTCTAATCCTCAAAAAGCACCATATGGCTAGGTGCACACTGGCCGGCGGGTTGGTCGGCGGCGGCTGGGCGGACCCGCCAGGAAGCTCCGGAGCCGTCCACCGGCATCCTGGCGGGTATGTGCGGCGGGTGGCCAGCGGGTTAGCACCGGCGGTGTTGCGGCAGCTGGAAGCAGTACATGATTCTGCTTGCAGCTGCTGCAGAACCGGCCGGTTTATAGAACATGCTCATTCGTTGCTAACCCGCTGGGAATCCAGCGTCAGCGGGTTAGCAACGGATGAGCATGTGTAAACCGCCGGTGTGTGGACACCGGGTGTCGGTTTACATAGGTTTTAATGTTAATCCAAACGCCGGTTTGGATTAACATAAATTTACATGAAATATATGTAAACTGACCGGCGGTTTACACATCTAAACCGACCATAACCCGGCCAGTGTGCACATACCCTATAGGGTCCAGAGGAGGGTTCCCCAGAGAGAGCCCGAGGAAGCTGGCTGAAGGCTCTGTGCGCGGGAGCGCTGAAGGGAGGCAGAAGAGAGAGAGCAGTGAGGGACAGGCAAGGAACGGCAGGCACACCACCGAAGGTCCTAAATGAGCTATCCCGGTTCCCTGGTGACTACCAAGGCCAGGAAGACACGAAAGACTGTACCACCTGCTTGCCTGCACTAACAACTTGCCAGTAAACCGTTCAGAGCTAAAGCCTGTGGAGTATTCATTCCTCTTGGCTGATGAGCCGCCTCACAGCACAAAAGACTTAATTACATGATCACTGCCCCGGGGATCCCACTCCACCTACGGGGAGCGTAACCATCTTGCTGCTTCACCATAACCCTGGAGGACTGTCCCACAGCGCCGGTAACATTACCGGAACCATAGGTGGCGTCACAAACTCTTATTATTTTTATTTTTACTATTTACCCCCTTTTTAGCGACCACCAGGGCAATGGGCCAGGCACATGCCACCTGTGATATCCCCCGTGAACCCAAGCACCCGAGACCGGGTACCCATGGCCCTGGGGTGGGTCATAATTATATTACAAAAAGAAATAATACATACAAGTATATATAATTCATATGCCACTAGATTGAAATCTGTGAGGAGGTCCTGGTATTAACTCTAGTCTGGTGGTTTCAGTCAAGAACCGTCTGAATCAGCTAGAACAGAGTGGCTAAAATGAGGTCCTCAAATAATCCACTCTGATCTAGACGTCTCACTGGTGAATCAGCTAGAACAGAGTGGCTAAAAAGAGGTCCTCAAATAATCCACTCTGATGTAGACGGCTCACTGGTGAATCAGCTAGAACAGAGTGGCTAAAATGAGGCCCTCAAATAATCCACTCTGATACAATTTTGTATGTTATGAGGACTCTCGGCTGCGCTCTGTTACGTTTTTTGCTTTGAGGCACCTCCCATTCTTCGAAAAATAACATTCCAGTCACCTCCGTACCAAACTGTACATAATGTAGTTGGTAAAATGAGGTCCTCAAATAATCACTCTGATCTAACCTCACTGTGAATCAGCTAGAACGGAGTGGCTAATGAGGTCCTCAAATAATCCACTTGACTAGACGGCTCACTGGTGAATCAGCTAGAACGGAGTGGCTAAAATGAGGCCCTCAAAAAATCCACTCTGATACAATTTTGTATGTTATGAGGACTTCTCGGCTGCGTTCTGTTACGTTTTTTGCCTTGAGGCATCCTCCCACTGTTCCAAAAAATCAATTTCAGTCACCTCCGTACCAAACTGTACATAATGTAGTTTACTAAAATGAGGCCTCAAAAATCCACTCTGATTAGACGTCTCACTGTGAATCAGCTAGAACAGAGTGGCTAAAATGAGGCCTCAAAAAATCCACTCTGATACAATGTGTATATTATGAGGACTTCGGCTGCGCTCTGTTACGTTTTTTGCTTTGAGGCACCTCCAGTCTTCGAAAAATAACATTCCAGTCACCTCCGTACCAAACTGTACATAATGTAGTTGGTAAAATGAGGTCCTCAAATAATCCACTCTGATCTAGACGACTCACTGCTGAATCAGCTAGAACGGAGTGGCTAAAATGAGGTCCTCAAATAATCCACTCTGATCTAGATGGCTCACTGGTGAATCAGCTAGAACAGAGTGGCTAAAATGAGGCCTCAAATAATCACTATGAGACAATTTTTTATGTTATGAGGACTCTCGGCTGCGTTCTGTTACGTTTTTTGCCTTGAGGCTCCTCCCACTGTTCCAAAAAATCAGTTTCAGTCACCTCCGTACCAAACTGTACATAATGTAGTTACTAAAATGAGGCCTCAAATAATCCACTCTGATCTAGACGTCACTAGTGAATCAGCTAGAACGGAGTGGCTAAAATGAGGTCCTCAAAAAATCCACTCTGATACAATTTGTATTTAGGAGGACTTTCGGCTGCGCTCTGTTAGTTTTTTGCTTTGAGGCACCTCCCAGTCTTCAAAAAAACATTCCAGTCACCTCAGTACAAACTGTACATAATGTAGTTGCTAAAATGAGGTCCTCAAATAATCCACTTGATCTAGACGTCTCACTGGTGAATCAGCTAGAACAGAGTGGCTAAAAGAGGTCCTCAAATAATCCACTCTGATGTAGACGCTCACTGGTGAATCAGCTAGAACAGAGTGGCTAAAATGAGGCCCTCAAATAATCCACTATGATACAATTTTGTATGTTATGAGGACTCTCGGCTGCGCTCTGTTACGTTTTTTGCTTTGAGGCACCTCCCATTCTTCGAAAAATAACATTCAGTCACCTCCGTACCAAACTGTACATAATGTAGTTGGTAAAATGAGGTCCTCAAATAATCCACTCTGATCTAGACGGCTCACTAGTGAATCAGCTAGAACGGAGTGGCTAAAATGAGGTCCTCAAATAATCCACTCTGATCTAGACGGCTCACTGGTGAATCAGCTAGAACGGAGTGGCTAAAATGAGGCCCTCAAAAAATCCACTCTGATACAATGTGTATGTTATGAGGACTTTCGGCTGCGCTCTGTTACGTTTTTTGCTTTGAGGCACCTCCATTCTTCAAAAATAACATTCCAGTCACCTCAGTACAAACTGTACATAATGTAGTTGGTAAAATGAGGTCCTCAAATAATCCACTCTGATCTAGACGTCTCACTAGTGAATCAGCTAGAACGGAGTGGCTAAAATGAGGTCCTAAAAAAATCCACTGTGATACAATTTTGTATATTAGGAGGACCTTCGGCTGCGCTCTGTTACGTTTTTTGCTTTGAGGCACCTCCCAGTCTTCAAAAAAACATTCCAGTCACCTCAGTACAAACTGTACATAATGTAGTTGGTAAAATGAGGCCCTCAAATAATCCACTCTGATATAGACGGCTCACTGGTGAATCAGCTAGAACAGAGTGGCTAAAATGAGGTCCTCAAATAATCCACTATGAGACAATTTTGTATGTTATGAGGACTCTCGGCTGCGCTCTGTTACGTTTTTTGCTTTGAGGCACCTCCCATTCTTCGAAAAATAACATTCCAGTCACCTCCGTACAAACTGTACATAATGTAGTTGGTAAAATGAGGTCCTCAAATAATCCACTCTGATCTAGACGTCTCACTAGTGAATCAGCTAGAACGGAGTGGCTAAAATGAGGTCCTCAAAAAATCCACTCTGATACAATTTTGTATATTAGGAGGACTCTCGGCTCCGTTCTGTTACGTTTTTTGCCTTGAGGCTCCCCACTGTTCCAAAAAATCAATTTCAGTCACCTCCGTACCAAACTGTACATAATGTAGTTACTAAAATGAGGCCCTCAAAAAATCCACTCTGATGTAGACGGCTCACTGCTGAATCAGCTAGAACGGAGTGGCTAAAATGAGGTCCTCAAATAATCCACTCTGATGTAGACGGCTCACTGGTGAATTAGCTAGAACAGAGTGGCTAAAATGAGGCCCTCAAAAAATCCACTCTGATACAATGTGTATGTTATGAGGACTCTCGGCTGCGTTCTATTACGTTTTTTGCTTTGAGGCACCTCCCAGTCTTCGAAAAATAACATTCCAGTCACCTCAGTACAAACTGTACATAATGTAGTTGGTAAAATGAGGTCCTCAAATAATCCACTCTGATCTAGACGACTCACTGCTGAATCAGCTAGAACGGAGTGGCTAAAATGAGGTCCTCAAATAATCCACTCTGATCTAGATGGCTCACTGGTGAATCAGCTAGAACAGAGTGGCTAAAATGAGGCCCTCAAATAATCCACTATGAGACAATTTTGTATGTTATGAGGACTCTCGGCTGCGTTCTGTTACGTTTTTTGCCTTGAGGCTCCTCCCACTGTTCCAAAAAATCAATTTCAGTCACCTCCGTACCAAACTGTACATAATGTAGTTACTAAAATGAGGCCCTCAAATAATCCACTCTGATGTAGACGGCTCACTGCTGAATCAGCTAGAACGGAGTGGCTAAAATGAGGTCCTCAAATAATCCACTCTGATCTAGACAGCTCACTGGTGAATTAGCTAGAACAGAGTGGCTAAAATGAGGCCCTCAAAAAATCCACTCTGATACAATGTGTATGTTATGAGGACTCTCGGCTGCGCTCTGTTACGTCTTTTGCTTTGAGGCACCTCCCATTCTTCTAAAAATAACATTCCAGTCACCTCCGTACCAAACTGTACATAATGTAGTTGGTAAAATGAGGTCCTCAAATAATCCACTCTGATCTAGACGTCTCACTGCTGAATCAGCTAGAACGGAGTGGCTAAAATGAGGTCCTCAAATAATCCACTCTGATACAATGTGTATATTAGGAGGATTTTCGGCTGCGTTTTGTTACGTTTTTTGCCTTGCGGCTCCTCCCACTGTTAAAAAAATCAATTCCAGTCACCTCAGTACCAAACTGTACATAATGTAGTTGGTAAAATGAGGTCCTCAAAAAATCCACTCTGATGTAGACGGCTCACTTCTGAATCATCTAGAACGGAGTGGCTAAAATGAGGTCCTCAAATAATCCACTACGATCCAATTTTGAAGGTTATGAGGACTGTCGGCTGCGTTCTGTTACGTTTTTCCCGTGAGGCTCCGCCCACTCTGTGAAACACTCAATTCCAGTCACCTCAGTACAAACTGTACAGAATGGAGGTTACAGGGAGATCCTCAAATAATCCACTCCGATCCAATATAGTAAGTTATGAAGACGGTCAGCTGCGATCTGTTACGGTTTTCCCCGTGAGGCTCCTCCCACTCCTCTAATGTCGTCCTGCGGACAGGAGGCTCCGCCCACTCCTCTAATGTCGTCCTGCAGACAGGAGACTCCGCCCACTCCTCTAATGTCGTCCTGCGGACAGGAGGCTCCGCCCACTCCTCTAATGTCATCCTGCGGACAGGAGGCTCCGCCCACTCCTCTAATGTCGTCCTGCAGACAGGAGACTCCGCCCACTCATCTAGTGTCGTCCTGCGGACAGGAGGCTCCGCCCGCTCCTCTAATGTCGTCCTGCGGACAGGAGGCTCCGCCCACTCATCTAGTGTCGTCCTGCGGACAGGAGGCTCCGCCCACTCATCTAGTGTCGTCCTGCGGACAGGAGGCTCCGCCCGCTCCTCTAATGTCGTCCTGCGGACAGGAGGCTCCGCCCACTCATCTAGTGTCGTCCTGCGGACAGGAGGCTCCGCCCGCTCCTCTAATGTCGTTCTGCGGACAGGAGGCTCCGCCCACTCATCTAGTGTCGTCCTGCGGACAGGAGGCTCCGCCCGCTCCTCTAATGTCGTTCTGCGGACAGGAGGCTCCGCCCACTCATCTAGTGTCGTCCTGCGGACAGGACTCGTGGAAGTACAGTAACATTAAATTCTAAACTGAACAATCAGCGCTGGGTGTAATCATTTATATTGTAAAAAGCGATAATAAAAATTTGCCCTTTTAAAAAAAATGATAAATATAACAGTTTGAATAAGTATCTAATAAATAAAAACATAAAATCATTACAATCATTAATCTTATTCCCACCCCTGTGCTGTAGAAACTGAACTGTGTACAATGGAGAAGATCAGAGAGATCATCAAATAATCCACTCTGATCTAGTCACCTCACTGGTGAATCAGCTAGAACAGAGTGGATAAAGTGAGGAGAACAAACACATGTGACTACAGAGAGGCCTCAACAATTCAACTCTGATCTATTCACCTCAGTACTGAACCGTCTAGAACAGAGTGGAGAAAGTGAGGAGCACAAAAAACCCACTCTGATCTAGACACTTCAGCACTGAGCCGTCTACATCAGAGTTGATGAAATGAGACCTCCAAAAATCAACTCTGATATAGACGGCTCACTGCTGAAGCAGCTAGAGCAGAGGTGATTTTTTGAGGACCACAAAAAATCAACTCTGAACTAGACGCAACCTCACACGAGCGATGGATCCTGTAACTAAGGACCGATCACATCTACAAGAGATCACCGACCACGAGCGATGGATCCTGTAACTAAGGGATCACATCTACAAGAGATCACCTCACACGAGCGATGGATCCTGTAACATGTCCATAATCCATTGTGTGTCCTCGGCCTCCTCTCATTATCAGCCTCGTCGGCGGAGGTCGGTCACCGTGGTAACTGCACCGCCAGCGGGGACTGAGGATCAGGAGGAAAATCCCCGGGAGCAGCAGGAGCCTCCACAGGAGCAGCTCTGCCCTCAGCACACACTGGACTCTCACCTGGATGGAGGGAAATAGAGAACCAGGACCGAGCTGCTTCTCTATGAGAGCTGGAGGACCTGTGAAGACGTCACTGTCATGTGACCAGGGGCGGAGCTCAGGAGAGAGGAGCTGGAGGACCTGTGATGACGTCACTGTCATGTGACCATGGGGCGGGTCCCAGCTCTCCTGCTATGTGTGGAGTCTATTGTTCTCTGTTTTCAGTTGGAAACCTGGAAGGAGCGCAGACATTAGTGGAGGTTTGTGTCAAGTAGCGGCTGCACAGGTCCTGGACGGGAGGTTTGAGTCACTGAGACAGTAGGTTGGGTCAGCTCTGGTGGTGGAGGGCCGGGTCCGGTGGTGGGGGAGCGCCTGGTCCGGTGGTGGCGGAGGGCCGGGTCCGGTGGTGGTGGAGGGCCGGGTCCGGTGGTGGCGGAGCGCCGGGTCTGGTGGTGGCGGAGGGCCGGGTCCGGTGGTGGCGGAGCGCCGGGTCTAGTGGTGGCGGAGGGCCGGGTCTGGTGGTGGCGGAGGGCCGGGTCCGGTGGTGGCGGAGCGCCGGGTCTGGTGGTGGCGGAGGGCCGGGTCCGGTGGTGGCGGAGGGCCGGGTCCGGTGGTGGGGGAGCGCCGGGTCAGGTGGTGGTGAGCGCCGGGTCCGGTGGTGGTGAGGTGGCACCGTGGTCATTGCAGGCTGTAGGCTGTTCTGAAGAGATGGGTTTTCAGGTTCTGCTTGAAGGTTCTGAGTGTAGGAGACAGTCGGACGTTTTGAGGTGCAGAATTCCAGAGGATGGGGGATGCTCGGGTGAAGTCTTGCAGGCGGTTAGATGAGGAAGGTACAAGTGTGGAGGAGAGGAGGAAGTCTTGGGAGGATGGAAGATTATGAGTGTGATGATATGGGGAGATTAGTTCAGAGATATATGGGGGGGACAGATTGTGGACGGCTTTGTAAGTCAATGTTAGCGGCTTTCACATCGCGATTTTTTTGTTCCTGTCCGTGGGATCCTACTTTTTGCAGGATCTCACAGACAGGAAAGGATCAGGATCGGATGTGAACTTAAAGACTATTTCTGTGTCCGGGGCAGCAATCTTCACGGGTCTGGACACAGGATGAGCTGTGCGGGGCACTTTCACTTCTGGAATGTACATACATGCACTGCGGAAGTGAAATTAAGTAAAAGCAAGGATTAAAAATAAAAAAAATTATATTCTCACATTTCCAGCGATCTCCCGATGTCCGCATTTAGCTCCGAGCGTTGTACGACCTAGGAAGGCGGGGCTACCTGATCAGCGTCATCGGTCACATGACCACAGTTACCGCAGTAATCGGTCAGGTAACCCAATCAGCTGATCGTGTTGCCATACAATGCCAGGTCCTGTCCTGGGAGATAGATGCCGCACATTGGGGAATCGCTGCAAAGGTGAGAATAAACATTTTTTATTTTTAACCCTTGCTTTTACTTAATTTCATACATTGCAGAAGTGAAATTAGACGGCACACAGCAGTGTTAGTGTACTGAGCATGCTCAGTACACTAAAATCGGACTTGTGCTCCATAGGACCCCATTTTAATTGGCGCGGATCATGTCGGATCCAATTGTGTCTGGTTTGGTCCTCTGTGCCCAAAATCAGAGCAGTCTCCGGATTTTGGGCACAGCAAAAAATCTGACACAATTGGATCCGACACAAATCAGATGCCATTAAGGGCAAATCCGATGTGATCTGATGCCCATAGACTAACATGGGGGCCAAATCGGATTTGTGGCTGTCCGTTTTACAACGGACAGCCACGGATCCAAGAAAATCGCAGTGTGAAAGCACCCTTAGGGCACTGTCACACGGGGCTGGGGATGTCGGCGGCGAATGGCGGGTGCGCGCACGCTCTTGCTGCCCCCGCCAGCGTCGCCGTCCCCTGTTTAAACGGAGTGAAACCACCAGACCCGCGCCGGCGACCTGTCTGGAAACCCTGGCGGCGATGCATGACAATGGGAGCCTATGGCTCCCATCGCCTGACAGGTCGCCGGCGCCCGGTTACATGGGGCGATGTGTGCACATCGCCCCATGATGGTCGCCTGGTTTCAGAGCACTGCTCTGAAGCCAGGCGACCTCCAGGCACCGGCAAAATCGCTCCTTCACATGAGGCAACGTAGGGCGATGACGCCGGCGATAGGCCACGCCCCCACGTCGCCTCTGTCATCGGCGACGATGTCGCCCCGTGTAACGGTTCCCTTAGGAGTTTGAATTGGATATGCTGGGTTATTGGGAGCCAGTGGAGGGATTTGCAGAGGAGAGAGGTGGATTAGTCGGGCAGCAGAGTTAAGTACAGATTGGAGAGGTGCCAGAGTGTTAGCAGGGAGGCCACAGAGGAGGAGGTTGCAGTAATCGAGATGGGAGATGATGAGGGCATGGACTAGTAGTTTAGTAGATTGAGGGTTGAGGAAGGGACGGATTCTGGAAATTTTCTGGTCGTCATAATGGGAGACCCAGACAATGGGGTTTAGGGCTCTGCCCTCCGGAGGTCACACTAGGTACTACAAGTTTGTAGACACCGCCTCCTCCGCTTATAAACCCCCACCGTAGGAGACATCCTCAGTTTTAAACTTAGTGTGCTCGGAGGATCACGCTTTGCTTGCACTTCACTGCATTCTCACAGCTTACGTGATGGCGTATGAAGACAAGGTAAAATGGTCCCGCTCGGGACCCCCGACAGCCTCCCCGCTCACCCTCTGCGGAACACGCTGGTGGAGGTACCGGAGGGCTTTTAGCCTGGACACTTCAGTGTTCTCCCGGTACGCTGTCGCGCTCTTTCCTTTCCATCCCTCCATGGAGGCTCTGGTAAGGGGGAGCCTGGAGCCTTGCACAGCTCCGCTCCGTCCGAGGCCTCCCTAAATGGTGCTTACAGACCGGACGGAGCCAGCCCAGTCCGAGGCCTCCCTAAATGGTGCTTACACTCCGGACTGGTGCTGTACCCCCGTCCGAGGCCTCCCTAAAGGTGCTTACAGACCGGACCGGCACTGAGGCACCTGGTGTGTCTCCTGTGTGCCTGGGGGTAGTGTCTGTCACTGTGGTGTCATGACACTCAGACCGCGCGGTTACCCTCGGGTCCGCGGTTCTGGCGGTGACCCTGTGCTGGGGTCTCCCTGGCTGACCGCCCTGTGGCTCACAGGGGCTGAGGCTGTAGACTGCGGGTGTTTTGTGTGTACATGCAGTCTGAGTGTGTGTGTGGTGATATTCACACTCTTTTCCCGCGCTGCGGGCTCCGGCACCTCCATTGCTGAGGCAGCCTGGAGGAGGAGGAGGCAGCCCTTGTGGTGACATCACCGCTGGGCGTGTTGTGTGTTCTTCCCGCGTGTTCCAGGCTCCGCCCACATCTTCACTGTCGGCGGCCATCTTCTCCCTCATTTCCCGGCTGGGATCTGACGGCAGCGTGTGTCTGCACTTACAAGGGAGACCGGAACTCGCGGAGGTCACACACACACACCGCTTCCTCCTACCGCTTTACTGCGGTCGGTAAGCCACCGGGATTCCCGGTTTGTTTGTTTGTGAACTTTGGCTTATATTCCCCTCACTGTGGAGATGTCCTCAGTTGGGAAGCATGCTGCTAAGGCGGCGGTGGTCTCCATTGCCTGTATTACATGCAACGGGACACTGGTGGAGGGGTCCTGCAATAACTGCGGACGCCCAGAGGCCCGGTCTGCTACTACTGAGTCTGCAAATCCGGGATTATACCCTGAGGTTCAGGTGATCCCAGGGCCATGGGAAACGCAGAATAAGATCAATGAATCTCTGCTGTCCCAGATGTCCTCCATGTCGCAAACCCTGGAGGCACTGCATAGGAGACTGGAGAACCCAGCTACTCCTCCTAGTTACCCCCGGGTGTCTCTTACTTCTGCTGTAAGACCCCCTAAGCGAACTCGTGAGGCTTCTCCTGAGCTCCAGACTCTTTCTGAGGAGGAGCGTTCCTCTGATGGTGAGGAAGATGATGGGGGTTCTACTCTCGGGTCTATGTCTGAACCTCCAGATGGGGTGGAGGATCTGGTGTCCTCCATCAATGAGACATTGCGTCTTGTCACTCCTCCTGAGGAGGTGACTGTACACCCCAAGGAGGTCTATCAATGGCTGCGGCCAGAGGCTAGACCAAGTGGCTCCTTCATGGACCACACTAATTTCGGAAGGGTGATTAAAGCTCCCAGGTTGCATCCTGGGCGGCGTTATGTCCGTAAAACTAAGGACAATCGCTTTCCCTTTCCTCAGGAGGCGCTCCAGGAATGGTCGCAGTCTCCCAAGGTGGATGCTTCCATGACTAGGATTGCTGCGCGCTCCTTGTTTTCTGCCTCTGATAGCTCCTCATTGAAGGATGCTACTGATAGACAGGTCGAGCAACTCGCCAAGTCTTCCTATGAGGCTGTGGGGTCTTCGTTTGCCCCTAATTTTGCCGCAGTCTGGACCCTACAAGCGATCACTATCTGTTTGGATGGTATCACTGATCTAGCTAGGTCCAGTCCAGAGGTCCTGGCGCTCACTGAGAGAGCAAGGGCCTATGCGGACTATGCCAGGACGGCATCTTTGGAAACTGCCACTCGCTCTGCTGTGGCCTCGGCCAATGCAATTGCGATCCGCAGGCTGTTGTGGCTGCGTCTTTGGGACTCAGATGCCACATCTAAGAAGATTTTACAAAATCTTCCGTTCGCTGGTGACAGGCTTTTTGGCACCGAACTGGACAAATTGATAAAGGATTCTGCTGAGTCTAAGATCCCGCAGAATAAGCCTAAGCCACGGTACACCGTGAAAAGGAACCCTAAGCAGTGGTCCTTTCGCTCCGGTTCACAGTCATCAACGACGTCCACTCGCTCAGACCGAGGGGGCAAGCCTGCTACTCAGTGGCGTTCCAAGAGTCGTCAGAAGAAGCCGGCGGGGGCAGCGGCTGCCACCCCCAAGCCCGCCTCGACATGACTCGCTCTCTCATCCTGCCTCCCCACAGGTGGGGGGCCGCCTGTCTTGCTTTCAGGACAAGTGGCTTCTTCACATTCAAGATCAGTGGGTTCGAGACGTGATCTCGCGAGGTTACAGGATAGAGCTTACGTCAAAACCGATATCCCGATTCCATCGGTCGATTCCATCTCCAGAAAAGGCTCAGGCTTTTCACCTGGTGTTGGAGGGGCTCCGCAGAGACGGAGTGGTGGTCCCTGTGCCCACGGAAGAGAGGTTCAGGGGTTTTTACTCCAACCTCTTTATTGTCCCAAAGAAGGACGGCTCCTTTCGCCCGGTTTTGGACCTCAAGTTGTTCAACCGTCACGTGTTGGTTCGGAAGTTCCGCATGGAATCCCTGCGCTCAGTGATCGCGGCTGTGTCACAGGGAGACTTCCTAGCGTCCATCGATATCAGGGACGCTTACCTTCACGTTCCCATTGCACCAGCTCATCAGCGCTGGTTGAGATTCGCAGTGGGGGAAGAGCACTTCCAATTTGTGGCACTGCCATTCGGGCTAGCCTCGGCACCACGGGTGTTCACAAAGGTGATGGCCTCCATGATGGCTCTCCTGCATGCGCAGGGACACGCCGTCATACCCTATTTGGACGACCTGTTGGTCAGGGCGCCATCGGAAGACCTTTGTCGGGTGAGCCTGGAGGTGACCATGAAGTCTCTGGAACGGTTCGGGTGGCTTATCAACATTCAAAAGTCGACCCTGGTTCCGACCCAGTCATTGACATATCTGGGCATGGACTTCCACACGGACTCGGCCCTGGTGTCCCTACCTCAAGCCAAGCAGCTTGCGATCCAATCAGGAGTGCAGAATGTCCTCCTGTCGCCACAGTCATCCCTACGGGTATTGATGAGACTGGTGGGTCGCATGGTAGCGGCGATAGAGGCGGTGCCGTTCGCACAGTTTCGCCTCCGTCCTCTCCAGCTGGAGATTCTTCGCAGATGGGACAAGAGGACGATCTCTCTGAATCGGCTGGTGACGCTGTCACAACCAACCAGGGACTCTCTACAGTGGTGGCTCCAGCCACATCACCTGTCACGGGGCCGGTCCTTCCTAAAACCGTCATGGTTAGTGGTGACCACAGACGCCAGTCTGAAGGGCTGGGGCGCGGTGTTCTTACACCACAGGGCTCAAGGCCTCTGGACTCAGTCGGAGTCGGCGTTGCAGATCAACGTGCTGGAGATCAAGGCGGTTTTTCTGGCGCTACTGGCGTTTCAGAAATTCCTGTCAGGACAACCCATTCGGGTACAGTCCGACAATGCGACGGCCGTCGCCTACATAAATCATCAGGGAGGGACCAGAAGTGCTCAGGCCCTCGCCGAAGTCCACCGCATTCTACTCTGGGTGGAGGAAAACGGCTGCCTGATCTCCGCAGTTCACATCCCAGGGGTCGAGAACTGGGAGGCCGACTATCTGAGCCGACAGGGGATGGACGCCGGAGAGTGGTCCCTACATCCAGACGTCTTCCGGGACATCTGCAGCAGATGGGGTACTCCGGACGTGGATCTGATGGCCTCTCGGCTGAATCATCAGGTGCCCCAATACATGGCGAGATCTTGGGATCCCCAGTCTCTGGGGGCGGATGCCCTGATCCTGAGCTGGTCCAGCTTTCAGCGGCCATATGTGTTTCCGCCTCTGGCTCTGATTCCCAGGGTCCTGTGGAAGATCAGGACAGAATGCAGAGTGGCCATTCTAGTGGCTCCAGATTGGCCCAGGAGGTCTTGGTACCCGGACCTGTGGCAACTGTCAGGCGGACACCGGTGGGCTCTTCCAGAACGCGCAGATCTACTCGCGCAAGGCCCGTTCTTCCATCTCAATTCCAGGGCCCTCAGATTGACTGCATGGCTCTTGAGGCCTGGCTGCTAACATCCAGAGGTTTCTCCCCTACAGTGGTTGCCACTATGAATCGGGCGAGGAAACCTGTTTCCAGGAAGATATACCACAGAACGTGGAAAATCTTTTTTACCTGGTGTGCCTCTGGTGGCCGCTCACCGTGGCCTTTGTCTATCCCGACATTGTTGGCCTTCCTACAGTCGGGGTTGGAGTTGGGATTATCCCTTGGCTCTCTGAAAGGTCAAGTATCAGCACTTTCAGTGCTGTTTGACAGGCGCTTGGCGCTCCTCCCGAAGGTACGTCAATTTCTGCAGGGGGTGTCTCGGGTGGTTCCACCCTATAGACGACCTCTGGATCCTTGGGACCTCAACATGGTCCTGGCGACACTGCAGAAACCGCCGTTTGAGCCACTGAGAGAAGTCTCTCTCTCTCGTCTGTCCCAGAAGGTGGTCTTTCTGGTGGCGATTACGTCTCTGAGACGGGTCTCAGAATTGGCTGCACTTTCGTGCAAGTCTCCTTTTCTGGTGGTTCACCAAGACAAGGTGGTGTTGCGCCCACGGCCTGAATTTCTGCCGAAGGTGGTTTCAACGTTTCACCTAAACCAGGAGATTGTTCTCCCATCATTTTGCCCCGCTCCCGTTCATCAGGTTGAGCGCGACCTCCATACTCTGGATCTCGTGAGAGCTGTACGCATTTATGTGTCCAGGACCGCCTCCTTTAGGAGTTCGGATTCTTTATTTGTCCTCACGATGGGTCGCTGTAAAGGGGCCGCGGCTTCGAAGTCGACCTTGGCCAGATGGATCAAGGCTCCCATTCAGGAGGCATACCGGTCTTCTGGTTTGCCTCTCCCGGTGGGTTTGAAGGCACACTCTACGAGAGCTGTAGGTGCCTCCTGGGCCTTGCGACATCGAGCTTCTGCTCTACAGGTGTGTCAGGCGGCCACTTGGTCCAGCCTGCACACTTTCTCTAAGCACTATATGGTGCATGCCCATGCCTCTGCGGATGCGAGTTTGGGCAGGCGGGTTCTCCAGGCGGCGGTTGCCCACCTTTAGAGGGAACCATGTGTTATCCGTCTTGTTGAGGAACTCTTCCCGCCCTGGGGTATTGCTTTAGGACATCCCCATTGTCTGGGTCTCCCATTATGACGACCAGAAAAAAGAGAATTTTGTTTACGTACCGTAAATTCTTTTTTCTTTAGTCATCAATGGGAGACCCAGCACCCACCCAGTTGTTCCGTTGCATATTTTGCACTTGTTCTGTTCTCTGTTGAGACAGTGTTTGCCGGGTTGTTGAACCGTCTGTGCACGGCATTCTTCCCGATGTTTCGGGTGTGGTTTAATTTCTCCTCGCAGCTTATGGACTAAACTGAGGATGTCTCCTACGGTGGGGGTTTATAAGCGGAGGAGGCGGTGTCTACAAACTTGTAGTACCTAGTGTGACCTCCGGAGGGCAGAGCCCTAAACCCCATTGTCTGGGTCTCCCATTGATGACTAAAGAAAAAAGAATTTACGGTACGTAAACAAAATTCTCTTTATTTTTGAGTTGGAGGCGGCAGGAGGTGGCAAGGGCTTGAATGTGTGGTCTGAATGATAAGGCAGAATCAAGGGTTATTCCGAGGCAGCAGACTTCCGGTACAGCGCTAAGTGTGATGTCATTTATTGTGATAGATCAGGCAAGGAAGGTGTGTAAGATGGAGGAAAGATGATGAGTTCTGTTTTGTCTATGTTTAGTTTTAGGAAGCGAGAGGAGAAGAAGGAGGATATGGCTGACAGACCTTATGGTATTCTGGACTGCAGAGAGGTGACATCTGGGCCAGAGAGGTAGATCTGGGTGTCATCAGCGTACAGGTGGTACTGGAAGCCATGGGACTTTGAGTTGTCCAAGACCAAGGGTATAGATGGAGAAAAGAAGGGGTCCCAAGACAGAGCCTTGAGGGACCCCAACAGAGAGGGGATGGGGCGAGGCGGTCATGTAGGAGTGGGAGATGCTAAATGTGTGGTTGGAAAGGTAGGAGGAGATCAGGAGAGGGCAAAGTCAGTGATACTAATGGAAGAGAAGATCTGTAATAAGAGACAGTGGTCGAATGCAGAAGACAGGTCAAGAAGGAGGAGGATGGAGAAGTGTCCGTTAGCTTTGGCTGTAAGTCGTTAGTAATTTTGGTCAGGGCAGTTTCAGTGGAGTGGTGGGGGCGGAAGCCGGATTGAATGTTGTCAAAGACAGAGTTGAATGAGGGGTGGGATGAGAGAACAGTGAGGACACGCTTTTTGAGAAGTTTGGAGGCAAACAGGAGTAGCGATATGGGGCGGTAGCTGGATGTGGAGGTCATGGCGAGGGATGGCTTCTTTAAGATAGGTGTAATTGTTGCGTGTTTGAAAGCAGAAGGAAAGGTACCGGAGATTAGTGATAGGTTGAAGAGGTGGGTTAGGGCTTGGATAAGTGTGGTGGTGAGGTTGGGGCAGAGGTGGGATCGGGTCCAGTGCACAGGTGGTGAGGTGTGATCTGAAGAGGAGGTGGTGTGTAAGTTGTCCTTCAGTGATATGGGGAGGGGAGTGGTCTGGTATACATTGGGATTGTGGTGGTTGGGCAGCAAAGACTTATCTGATCAATCTTGCTGTTGAAGTGTGTTGCAAAGTCTTCAAAACGAGACGAGTGGGGGAGTGGAAAGTGCTCACCACTGGAATAGCCTGAAGCCGTTGGTGCACGGACTAGGATGACTGTAATCCAATATAAGGAACTTGAAAGGATCCAGCACCGGACTCAAGTCTTCATCTTATGAAGTTTATTCGTGCTCAAAAGACGTAAAAACTACAATGCTGGGGGAACGCAGTCCCACACCGCTCTTTTGATCACAAATAAACTTCATAAGATGAAGACTTGAGTCCGGTGCTGGCTCCTTTCAAGTTCCTTATATTGGCAAAGTCTTCTGCAGAGATACGAGAAGTAGGAGGGGGTAGTGGGGGGCGGAGAAGGGAGTTAAATGTGTTGAATAACTGCCTTGGGTTGTGGGACAAAGAGGATATGAGCAGCGCCGGACTGGGGTCCACCAGAGAAATTGACTGCAGGGGCCCACCCTTCAGCTATATAGAAATACCTGCTACCCGTTATACCCATTATAGCGGCGGCTCCTGCACATCACTGTGCGCTCACCGTAATTGTGATGTACAATTACTGTAGTTTGCATTACAGGGATTCTTTAATGAAAGCAAGTTATCAGCGATCCACAGGTTCGGTAGGTGATCACTTATTTATTGGTCGAATCCGACAAGTGGAAATCGTAAAGTTGGAAGAATGTGGCAGTTTTGTCCCCATTATAAAATGCATCATCGCCCCAGAGACTCTGAGCTCCCGCGCATGCGCCCGCAGCATCGCTGACGCTGTATAGGAGGCAGGGAGATTGTAATCTCCGCAGCTTTTTAGTGGTGTCTGTGTGCCAGGGTTGTCTGTTGATTTGTCGTGTTTTGCCGTGAGCGAGAGGGGCAACTGCCTCAATAGCTGCTGTGAGTGTAGAGTTCTAGAAAGCGGTGGCGTTATATGTGTTGTGGAGTGAGGATATGGAGGATAGCGGTAGTATAGAGCCAGAGTGTATGTGAGTGTCAATGTATGTGATGATTCTGCGAGGGTGTGCGAGTTAGTGGACATGGGTGGCAGGTAGGGAGGACAAGGATGAGAAAGTGATTAGATGGTGGTCAGAGAGTGGGAGGGGGGTTGTCGGGGTAGTTAAGGAGCGGGTGAAGATGAGGTCTAGTGTGTGGCTGTGGAGGACGACTGAGTGAGGCCAAAGGATGAAGCAAGTGACAGGAGTTTGGAGGCTGTTGACTGGTTGGTATCAATGGGGATGTTGAAGTCGCACATGATGATGGTGGGAATGTCAGCAGAGAGAGAACATAGAAGCCAGATGGAGAATTGGTCAATGAAGGCAGTTGCTGGGCTCCGGGGTCGATAAATGACAGCCACTTGGAAATTTGAGGGAGAGTAGATACGAACAGAGTGCACTTTGAAGAATGAGAGGATAAGTGAGGGAGGTGGAGGAATTGAATTGAAGGAGCACTTGCTAGAAAGGAGAAGACCCACTCCTCCACCATGTTTGTTGCCACTGCGTGGTGTTTGGGTGAAATGAAGCCCGCTATAGCACAGTGCAGCAGGGGAGGCCATGTTGGAGGGTGTCAGCCATGTTTCTCTGAAGGTACCGTTACACACAGAGATATCTGTGCAGACATTGCTTGCAACTCACTGGTTGCAGTGAAATCATGGACACATTGTTACATTTGTACACAGCAACAAAATGGAACAATGTGTCCATGATTTCACTGCAACCAATGAGTTGCAAGCAAAGTCTGCACAGATATCTCTGTGTGTAACGGTGCCTTGAGGCCCAGGAAGGATAGTCTGCGATAGGTAAAGAGGTCATGAATGAAGTGGAGTTTATTACAGATGGAACGGACATTCCAGAGTGCTCCAGAGAGAGGAGGCGATGGAGAGGGGGTCAGGGGAATGGGTTTTATATTTAAAAGATTGCAGCTGTTTCTTGCAGTTGTGGGGTGAGAGGAGGGAGAACTAGTGGGGAATGTTGGCTGTGGAGGTCCAGGATTGGGAGATATGTTGCCAGCTGATAGGAGAAGCAAAGGAGAGCAAGCAAGTGTGAGAGTGAAAGTGGCTGGCTTCTTTTGTGTTTCTGCAGGAGGGGTGTGAGATTGAGGAGCAGGTCAGCAGAGGAGCTCAGGTGGGGAGGTAAGAGCGATGGTGAGATAAATATTTGTGTTGGGAGTGATGGGGTTTGGGGGCTGTAGAAGAGGGTAAGAATTAGTGAAGCAATTACTGTTAGGGCTTAAGTAAGTATGGTGGAAGTGTTAGTGGGAAAGTAAAGTAGAAAAGACAGCAGACGGGTATAGCTGGTACCTTCTGGTTACTTCTGGAATATTTCTGACACTTAGGAGATATGGAGGAGAACTACGGTCAAGGAGACCTCCACGTATCATTTATATACAGATTTAAAAGTCCAGAAAATGAGTTCAGTTGAATATAACAGAGGGGCAGGAGGAGTACACAGTTGTGGCCAAACGTATTGACACCCCTGCAATTCTGTCAGATAATACTCAGTTTCTTCCTGAAAATGATTGCAATCACAAATTCTTTGGTATTATTATCTTCATTTAATTTGTCTTCAATGAAAAAACACAAAAGAGAATGAAGCAAAAAGCAAAACATTGATCATTTCACACAAAACTCCAAAAATGGGCCAGACAAAAGTATTGGCACCCTCAGGATAATACTTGGTTGCACAACCTTTAGCCAAAATAACTGCGATCAACCTCTTCCGGTAACCATCAATGAGTTTCTTACAATGCTCTGCTGGAATTTTAGACCATTCTTCTTTGGCAAACTGCTCCAGGTCCCTGATATTTGAAGGGTGCCTTCTCCAAACTGCCATTTTTAGATCTCTCCACAGGTGATCTATGGGATTCAGGTCTGGACTCATTGCTGCCACCTTAGAAGTCTCCAGTGCTTTCTCTCAAACCATTTTCTAGTGCTTTTTGAAGTGTGTTTTGGGTTATTGTCCTGCTGGAAGACCCATGACCTCTGAGGCAGCAAAGCAACCCCAAACCATCAGGGAACCTCCGCCATGTTTGACTGTAGGGACCGTGTTCTTTTCTTTGAATGCCTCTTTTTTTTTGTCCTGTAAACTCTATGTTGATGCCTTTGCCCTTTGCTCTACTTCTGTCTCATCTGACCAGAGAACATTCTTCCAAAACGTTTTAGGCTTTCTCAGGTAAGTTTTGGCAAACTCCAGCCTGGCTTTTTTATGTCTCGGGGTAAGAAGTGGGGTCTTCCTGGGTCTCCTACCATACAGTCCCTTTTCATTCAGACGCCGAGGGATAGTACGGGTTGATACTGTTGTACCCTCGGACTGCAGGGCAGCTTGAACTTGTTTGGATGTTAGTCGAGGTTCTTTATCCACCATCTGCACAATCTTGCGTTGAAATCTCTCGTCAGTTTTTCTTGTCCGTCCACATCTAGGGAGGTTAGCCACAGTGCCATGGGATTTAACCTTCTTGATGACACTGCGTACGGTAGACACAGGAACATTCAGGTCTTTGGAGATGGACTTGTAGCCTTGAGATTGCTCATGCTTCCTCACAATTTGGTTTCTCAAGTCCTCAGACAGTTCTTTGGTCTTCTTTCTTTTCTCCATGCTCAATGTGGTACACACAAGGACAAAGGTTGAGTCAACTTTAATCCATGTCAACTGGCTGCAAGTGTGATTTAGTTATTGCCAACACCTGTTAGGTGCCGCAGGTAAGTTACAGGTGCTGTTAATTACACAAATTAGAGAAGCATCACATGATTTTTCTAACAGTGCCAATACTTTTGTCCACCCCCTTTTTTATGTTTGGTGGAATTAGATCCAATTTGGCTTTAGGACAATTCTTTTTGTGTTTTTTCACTGAAGACAAATTAAATGAAGATAATAATACCAAAGAATTTGTGATTGCAATCATTTTCAGGAAGAAACTGAGCATTATCTGACTGAATTGCAGGGGTGCCAATACTTTTGGCCACAACTGTATATTAAACAGAACAAGCAGGGTGAATTAACGAACAGGAAAGAGGACACAACTTAAAGGGAACTTGACCTCTAAAAATGAGCCCCCATGCTCTTTTAACCTGTCCCTGCACCATGTTAATACATTTCTAGGCATCCCTTTGTGTCATTAATGCGCTATAGTAAAGTTTCTAAAAGTTGTTTTAATACTTGCAGATCTGCGGCTTCTCATTATTTGAGAAGCCGCAAAAGGTGGTCTTTTGTGCTTCTCCCCGCCGCCTGCTGGTAAATTATTCACGCCCAGATGGGTGTGCTATAGAGCAGAGAGGCTGTGGTTGGGCTGCAAGAGGCGGTAAAGCCGATATGACGCAAATCGCGTCATATCCGGCTTTACCACGTCAGTACACCCATTAGGTGTACAGTGAACGGACCTCACGCATGCGCACTCAGCAGCGCGAGGTCGGCAGTACACCTAATGGGTGTACTGACGTGGTATAGCCGGATATGAAGCCGCAGATCTACAGGTATTAAAACAACTTTTACAAACTTTACGATAGCGCATTAATAACACAAAGGGATGCCTAGAAATGTATTAACATAATGCAGGGACAGGTTAAAAGAGCCTGGGGGGTCATTTTTAGAGGTCAAGTTGCCTTTAACTAATAATACAACAGGGAAGACAGACCTCGTACCATATAGAGCAGAAGATAAAAGTTTGGTGCAGTTCAAAGAGATGACAATCAGGTGATTGAGTCAGACAATTTTCTGTTAGCAGCATAGCATACCATATAGAGCAGAAGATATATATACGACATATATATATCAACCATCTTAGTATATATGGCCCTCCTCCTGTATATGTGGTCCCTATCCTAGAATATAGCCCCCATTCTCGAAGGAGCAAGGTGCTGAAATCACTGCTGCAGAGATGAGTAATGACAGGGGCAGAAGCACATGCACCTTAATAGCACAGCGCTCTGCAAAGTCCCTGTGCTCACAATGATGTCCGCCTGGTCGTGCCACCATGATAGAAACCAATAAGTGGACGATCTCCTGTCCAGCTGAAGTGCTGCAGTGATGTAATGAGGAGGCAGAGTCAGGGGGACTGTGTGCTGTGCTGTTCTGTGATGTAATGAGGAGGCAGGGTCAGGAGGACTGTGTGCTGTGCTGTTCTGTGATGTAATGAGGAGGCAGGGTCAGGAGGACTGTATGCTGTGCTGTTCTGTGATGTAATGAGGCAGGGTCAGGAGGACTGTGTGCTGTGCTGTTCTGTGATGTAATGAGGAGGCAGGGTCAGGAGGACTGTGTGCTGTGCTGTTCTGTGATGTAATGAGGAGGCAGGGTCAGAAGGACTGTGCGCTGTGCTGTTCTGTGATGTAATGAGGAGGCAGGGTCAGGGGGCTGTGCGCTGTGCTGTTCTGTGATGTAATGAGGAGGCAGGGTCAGGGGGACTGTGTGCTGTGCTGTCCTGTGATGTAATGAGGAGGCAGGGTCAGGAGGACTGTGCGCTGTGCTGTTCTGTGATGTAATGAGGAGGCAGGTCAGGAGGACTGTGCGCTGTGCTGTTCTGTGATGTAATGAGGAGGCAGGGTCAGGAGGACTGTGCGCTGTGCTGTTCTGTGATGTAATGAGGAGGCAGGGTCAAGAGGACTGTTTGCTGTGCTGTTCTGTGATGTAATGAGGAGGTAGGGTCAGGAGGACTGTGTGCTGTGCTGTTCTGTGATGTAATGAGGAGGCAGAGTCAGGAGGACTGTGTGCTGTTCTGTGATGTAATGAGGAGGCAGGGTCAGGGGACTGTGTGCTGTGCTGTTCTGTGATGTAATAAGGAGGCAGGGTCAGGGGGACTGTGTGCTGTGCTGTTCTGTGATGTAATAAGGAGGCAGGGTCAGGGGGACTGCACTGTGCTGTTCTGTGATGTAATGAAGAGGCAGGGTCAGGAGGACTGTGCGCTGTGCTGTTATGTAATGAGGAGGCAGGGTCAGGAGGACTGTGTGCTGTGCTGTTCTGTGATGTAATGAGGAGGCAGGGTCAGGGGGACTGTGTGCTGTGCTGTTCTGTGATGTAATAAGGAGGCAGGGTCAGGGGGACTGCACTGTGCTGTTCTGTGATGTAATGAAGAGGCAGGGTCAGGAGGACTGTGCGCTGTGCTGTTATGTAATGAGGAGGCAGGGTCAGGAAGACTGTGTGCTGTGCTGTTCTGTGATGTAATGAGGAGGCAGGGTCAGGGGGGCTGTGCTGTTCTGTGATGTAATGAGGAGGCAGGGTCAGGAGGACTGTGCGCTGTGCTGTTCTATGATGTAATGAGGAGGCAGGGTCAGGAGGACTGTGAGCTGTGCTGTTCTGTGATGTAATGAGGAGGCAGGGTCAGGGGACTGTGCACTGTGCTGTTCTGTGATGTAATATAGAGGCAGGTCAGGAGGACTGTGCGGTGTGCTGCTCTGTGATGTAATGAGGAGGCAGGGTCAGGAGGACTGTGTGCTGTGCTGTTCTGTGATGTAATGAAGAGGCAGGGTCAGGAGGACTGTGCGCTGTGCTGTTCTGTGATGTAATGAGGAGGCAGGGTCAGGGGACTGTGTGCTGTGCTGTTCTGTGATGTAATGAAGAGGCAGGGTCAGGGGGACTGTGCGCTGTGCTGTTCTGTGATGTAATGAGGAGGCAGGGTCAGGAGGACTGTGCGCTGTGCTGTTCTGTGATGTAATGAGGAGGCAGGGTCAGGAGGACTGTGCGCTGTGCTGTTCTGTGATGTAATGAGGAGGCAGGGTCAGGAGGACTGTGCGCTGTGCTGTTCTGTGATGTAATGAGAAGGCAGGGTCAGGAGGACTGTGTGCTGTGCTGTTCTGTGATGTAATATAGAGGCAGGGTCAGGGGGACTGTGTGTTGTTCTGTGATGTAATGAGGAGGCAGGGTCAGGGGGACTGTGCTGTTCTGTGATGTAATGAGGAGGCAGGGTCAGGGGACTGTACGCTGTGCTGTTCTGTGATGTAATGAGGAGGCAGGGTCAGGAGGACTGTGCGCTGTGCTGTAATGAGGAGGCAGGGTCAGGAGGACTGTGCGCTGTGCTGTTCTGTGATGTAATGAGGAGGCAGGGTCAGGGGGACTGTGTGCTGTGCTGTTCTGTGATGTAATGAGAGGCAGGGTCAGGAGCGTACTGGCGTGTCGGCTGTCTGTGTGTAATGAGAGGCAGGGTCAGGAGGACTGTGCGTGTGCTGTTCTGTGATGTAATGAGAGGCAGGGTCAGGAGGACTGTGTGTGTGTCTGTGATGTAATGAGGAGGCAGGGTCAGGAGGACTGTGTGCTGTGCTGTTCTGTGATGTAATGAGGAGGCAGGGTCAGGAGGACTGTGCGCTGTGCTGTTCTGTGATGTAATGAGGAGGCAGGGTCAGAGGACGTGTGCGCTGTGCTGTTCTGTGATGTAATGAGGAGGCAGGGTCAGGAGGACTGTGCGCTGTGCTGTTCTGTGATGTAATAAGGAGGAGGTGTGCTGGCGTCTTGAGGAGGCTCAGAGGCTGTGCCTGTGCTGTTCTGTGATGTAATGAGGAGGCAGGGTCAGGAGGACTGTGCGCTGTGCTGTTCTGTGATGTAATGAGGAGGCGGAAGGGTCAGGAGGACTGTGCGCTGTGCTGTGCTGTGTGTTAATGAGGAGGAGGCAGGGTCAGGAGGAGACTCGGGCTGTGGCTGTGCTGTCTGTGATGTAATGAGAAGGCAGGGTCAGGAGGACTGTGTGCTGTGCTGTTCTGTGATGTAATATACAGGCAGGGTCAGGAGGACTGTGCGCTGTGCTGTTCTGTGATGTAATGAAGAGGCAGGGTCAGGGGACTGTGCTGTGCTTTTTCTGTGATGTAATGAGAAGGCAGGGTCAGGAGGACGTGTGTTGTTCTGTGATGTAATGAGGAGGCAGGGTCAGGAGGACTGTGCGCTGTGCTGTTCTGTGATGTAATGAAGAGGGCAGGGTCAGGGGACTGTGTGCTGTGCTGTTCTGTGATGTAATGAGGAGCAGGGTCAGGAGGACTGTGTGCTTTGCTGTTCTGTGATGTAATGAGGAGGCAGGGTCAGGGGGACTGTGCGCTGTGTGTTCTGTGATGTAATGAGAGGCAAGGTCAGGGGACTGTGCGCTGTGCTGTTCTGTGATGTAATGAGGAGGCAGGGTCAGGAGGACTGTGCGCTGTGCTGTTCTGTGATGTAATGAGGAGGCAGGGTCAGGAGGACTGTGCGCATGTGCTGTTGCTTGATTGTAATGAGGAGGCAGGGTCAGGAGGACTGTGCGCTGTGCTGTTCTTGATGTAATGAGGAGGCAGGGTCAGGAGGACTGTGCGCTGTGCTGTCTGTGATGTAATGAGAGGCAGGGTCAGGAGGACTGTGTGCGTGTGCTGTTCTGTGATGTAATGAGGAGGCAGGTCAGGAGGACTGTGCGCTGTGCTGTTCTGTGATGTAATATAGAGGCAGGTCAGGAGGACTGTGTGCTGTGCTGTTCTATGATGTAATGAGGAGGCAGGGTCAGGAGGACTGTGGCTGTGCTGTCTGTGATGTAATGAGAGGCAGGGTCAGGAGGACTGTGTGCTGTGCTGTTCTGTGATGTAATAGAGAGGCAGGGTCAGGAGGACTGTGCGCTGTGCTGTTCTGTGATGTAATGAGGAGGCAGGGTCAGGAGGACTGTGCGCTGTGCTGTGCTGTTGTGTGTAATTGAGAGAGAGGCAGGGTCAGGAGGACTGTGCTGTGCTGTTCTGTGATGTAATGAGGAGGCAGGGTACAGGAGGACTGTGCGTGTGCTGTTTCTGTGATGTAATGAGGAGGCAGGGTCAGGAGGACTGTGCGCTGTGCTTTTCTGTGATGTAATGAGGAAGGCAGGGTCAGGAGGACTGTGTGCTGTTGTTCTGTGATGTAATGAGGAGGCAGGTCAGGAGGACTGTGCGCTGTGCTGTTCTGTGATGTAATGAGGAGGCAGGTCAGAGGACTGTGTCGCTGTGCTGTTCTGTGATGTAATGAGAGGCAGGGTCAGGAGGACTGTGGCTGTGCTGTTCTGTGATGTAATGAGGAGGCAGGGTCAGGAGGACTGTGCGCTGTGCTGTTCTGTGATGTAATGAGGAGGCAGGGTCAGGAGGGACTGTGCGCGTGTGCTGTTCTGTGATGTAATGAGGAGGCAGGTCAGGAGGACTGTGCGCTGTGCTGTTCTGTGATGTAATGAGGAGCAGGGTCAGGAGGACTGTGCGCTGTGCTGTTCTGTGATGTAATGAGGAGGCAGGGTCAGGAGGACTGTGCGCTGTGCTGTTCTGTGATGTAATGAGGAGGCAGGGTCAGGAGGACTGTGCGCTGTGCTGTTCTGTGATGTAATGAGAGGCAGGGTCAGGAGGACTGTGTGCTGTGCTGTTCTGTGATGTAATGAAGAGGCAGGGTCAGGAGGACTGTGCGCTGTGCTGTTCTGTGATGTAATGAGGAGGCATGGGGACTGGTCAGGAGGACTGTGTGTGTTCTGTGATGTAATGAGGAGGCATGGTCAGGAGGACTGTGTGCTGTGCTGTTCTGTGATGTAATGAGGAGGCAGGGTCAGGGGACTGTGCGCTGTGCTGTTCTGTGATGTAATGAGGCAGGGTAAGGGGACTGTGCGCTGTGCTGTTCTGTGATGTAATGAGGAGACAGGGTCAGGGGACTGTGCGCTTGCTGTGCTGTGATGTAATGAGAGGCAGGGTCAGGGACTGTGGCTGTGCTGTGATGTAATGAGGAGGCAAGGTCAGGAGACTGGTGTGCTGTTCTGTGATGTAATGAGGAGCAGGGTCAGGAGGACTGTGTGCGTTCTGTGATGTAATGAGGAGGCAGGTCAGGGGACTTTGGCTGTGCTGTTCTGTGATGTAATGAGAAGGCAGGGTCAGGAGGACTGTGCGCTGTGCTGTTCTGTGATGTAATAGGAGGCAGGGTCAGGGGACTGTGCGCTGTGCTGTTCTGTGATGTAATGAGGAGGCAGGTCAGGAGGACTGTGCACTGTGCTGTTCTGTGATGTAATGAGGGGCAGTCAGGAGGACTGTGCACTGTGCTGTTCTGTGATGTAATGAGGAGGCATGGTCAGGAGGACTGTGCGCTGTGCTGTTCTGTGATGTAATGAGGAGGCAGGGTCAGGGGACTGTGCGCTGTGCTGTTCTGTGATGTAATGAGAGGCAGGGTCAGGAGGACTGTGCGCTGTGCTGTTCTGTGATGTAATGAGGAGCAGGGTCAGGGGACTGTGCGCTTGCTGTCTGTGATGTAATGATGAGGCAGGGTCAGGAGGACTGTGTGCTGTGCTTGTGATGTAATGAGGAGGCAGGGTCAGGAGGACTGTGTGCTGTTCTGTGATGTAATGAGGAGGCAGGGTCAGGAGACTGTGTGCTGTTCTGTGATGTAATGAGGAGGCAAGGTCAGGAGGACTTTGTGCTGTGCTGTTCTGTGATGTAATGAGAAGGCAGGGTCAGGAGGACTGTGCGCTGTGCTGTTCTGTGATGTAATGAGGAGGCAGGGTCAGGGGACTGTGCGCTGTGCTGTTCTGTGATGTAATGAGGAGGCAGGGTCAGGAGGACTGTGCGCTGTGCTGTTCTGTGATGTAATGAGGAGGCAGGGTCAGGAGGACTGTGCGCTGTGCTGTTCTGTGATGTAATGAGGAGGCAGGGTCAGGAGGACTGTGCGCTGTGCTGTCTGTGATGTAATGAGGAGGCAGGGTCAGGAGGACTGTGCTGTGCTGTTCTGTGATGTAATGAGGAGGCAGGGTCAGGAGGACTGTGGCTGTGCTGTTCTGTGATGTAATGAGGAGGCAGGGTCAGGAGGACTGTGGCTGTGCTGTTCTGTGATGTAATGAGGAGGCAGGGTCAGGAGGACTGTGGCTGTGCTGTTCTGTGATGTAATGAGGAGGCAGGGTCAGGAGGACTGTGTGCTGTGCTGTTCTGTGATGTAATGAGGAGGCAGGGTCAGGAGGACTGTGCGCTGTGCTGTTCTGTGATGTAATGAGGAGGCAGGGTCAGGAGGACTGTGCGCTGTGCTGTTCTGTGATGTAATGAGGAGGCAGGGTCAGGAGGACTGTGCGCTGTGCTGTTCTGTGATGTAATGAGGAGGCAGGGTCAGGAGGACTGTGCTGTGCTGTTCTGTGATGTAATGAGGAGGCAGGGTCAGGAGGACTGTGTGCTGTGCTGTTCTGTGATGTAATGAGGAGGCAGGGTCAGGAGGACTGTGTGCTGTGCTGTTCTGTGATGTAATGAGGAGGCAGGGTCAGGAGGACTGTGTGCTGTGCTGTTTCTGTGATGTAATGAGGAGGCAGGGCTCAGGAGGACTGTGTGCTGTACTGTTCTGTGATGTAATGAGGAGGCAGGGTCAGGAGGACTGTGTGCTGTGCTGTTCTGTGATGTAATGAGGAGGCAGGGTCAGGAGGACTGTGCGCTGTGCTGTCTGTGATGTAATGAGGGGGCAGGGTCAGGAGGACTGTGCGCTGTGCTGTTCTGTGATGTAATGAGGGGGCAGGGTCAGGAGGACTGTGCACTGTGCTGTTCTGTGATGTAATGAGGAGGCAGGGTCAGGAGGACTGTGTGCTGTGCTGTTCTGTGATGTAATGAGGAGGCAGGGTCAGGAGGACTGTGGCTGTGCTGTTCTGTGATGTAATGAGGAGGCAGGCTCAGGAGGACTGTGGCTGTACTGTTCTGTGATGTAATGAGGAGGCAGGGTCAGGAGGACTGTGTGCTGTGCTGTTCTGTGATGTAATGAGGAGGCAGGGTCAGGAGGACTGTGCGCTGTGCTGTGATGTAATGAGGGGGCAGGGTCAGGAGGACTGTGCGCTGTGCTGTTCTGTGATGTAATGAGGGGCAGGGTCAGGAGGACTGTGCGCTGTGCTGTTCTGTGATGTAATGAGGAGGCAGGGTCAGGAGGACTGTGTGCTGTGCTGTTCTGTGATGTAATGAGGAGGCAGGGTCAGGAGGACTGTGCGCTGTGCTGTGCTGTGATGTAATGAGGAGGCAGGGTCAGGAGGACTGTGCGCTGTGCTGTTCTGTGATGTAATGAGGAGGCAGGGTCAGGGGACTGTGCACTGTGCTGTTCTGTGATGTAATGATGAGGCAGGGTCAGGAGGACTGTGTGCTGGTGTTCTGTGATGTAATGAGGAGCAGGGTCAGGAGGACTGTGCGCTGTGCTGTTCTGTGAGTAATGAGAGCAGGTCAGGAGACTGTGCGCTGTGCTGTTCTGTGATGTAATGAGGAGGCAGGTCAGGGACTGTGCGCTGTGCTGTTCTGTGATGTAATGAGGAGCAGGGTCAGGAGGACTGTGTGCTGTGCTGTTCTGTGATGTAATGAGGGGGCAGGGTCAGAGGACTTGCGCAGTGCTGTGATGTAATGAGCAATTCGAGTGACACAACTTCTCTCAGAACAGCAGATCAGAGTGTCTGGCATTGTGAGTACAACGGGAAGCTTCACCCCAATAGCCGCCCTTGATGGACCTCCTAAATACACAAAGTCAGCATGGCTGAGTGTCTCGAAGCATTTCTGAGCTTCACTTACCCTCTGTAGGCGCAGTGATGACAACGCAGACTCAGAGATTTGTTTCCATACGGAGATCGTCACAGAGTGACTGTGAGAGCCCCCTGCCATATACCTGAGCTGGATCTGTCCCCTGTGAGATCTCCTCCATCATTGAGAAAGAGTGCTTGCTGATTAAGTGGCACTGGTACTCTAAGATACTATTTGTTGGGATGGAAATTTTGGTTGGTATCCTACCATGTTCCACTCAAATTTATGTGGCCTTGTGGGTATCTAGCTTCCATGTGGATTAGGGGCCCCTGAAGAAGCTCTGAAATACAGATGCCCTGTCAAGGGATCATTGTATGTTGGCAGAAGGTGCCAATCCCCCTGATTTGGGCAGAGGGGGATATGTAAGGTGGCAGAAGGACAGGTCCTTGATGGGAGATATGTGTCACTGAGGTGGCAAGCCTCGGTGATGTATAATCCGGAGAAGGAGACTTTAGTATGTATAGTACTGAGAAGGGTTTTATGGACCCAGATTTTGTTTACAGGTTTTAGGAACGGCCAGAGAGATTGGTGGGACTGGCTGTTCACTCACCTCCTCTTTCAGGACTTGGAAGGGCTTTATAAGGCAGACTTTGTGCCTGAAATCACTGCAAAGAGTAGAATCCCTACAATACATCCATGTCTGCTGTCACACAGCCGCTCTCTGATTCATGACGCTCTTGTTCTCTATAAGTTATGTTCCACATCATGCACATTATAGAGCAGGGCTAGGGAACTCCAGGCCTCAAGAGCCACACACAGTCCATGTTTTCAGGATTTCCTTAGCATTTCACAGTTGGTAATTTAATCTCCCGCAGAGGTGATGATTCCAACTGTCAAATACTAAGGAAATCCTGAAAACCTGCAATATGTGCGGCTCTCGAGGCCTGGAGTTCCCTACCCCTTTTATAGAGGAACATCTGCATTGTTATATTTCCAGTAATATTTTGCCTTATTGATTCCAGTATTTATACTTTTTAGGGCCACGTTACACACACAGATAATTGTGCAGATATTGTTCACAGATCTCTGGTTGCAGTGAAACCATGGACACATTATTCATTTGTACACGGCCACAAAATAGAACAATGTGTCCATGATTTCACTGCAACCAGAGATCTGTGACCAATATCTGCACAATTATCTGTGTGTGTAACTGGGCCTTACTAATATGGATTGTGTCTCTTCATTTCCTCTTCTTATCATTCAGGTTGCAATTTTCCTGATTCACCTAAGAAGGATGAATAAAGACAAGATGGTGGAGAGGATATTACACCTCACCCTGGAGATAATCTTCCATCTAACCGGAGAGGTGAGAGGTTCTGATGTCATCACATTACATCATTATCTATGGGGATAACAGAGGATATGACTGGAGAGGGGAGAGGTTCTGATGTCATCACATTACATCATTATCTATGGGAATAACAGAGGATATGACCGGAGAGGGGAGAGGTTCTGATGTCATCACATTACATCATTATCTATGGGGATAACAGGGTATATGACCGGAGAGGGGAGAGGTTCTGATGTCATCACATTACATCATTATCTATGGGAATAACAGAGGATATGACCGGAGAGGTGAGAGGTTCTGATGTCATCACATTACATCATTATCTATGGAGATAACAGAGGATATGACCGGAGAGGGGAGAGGTTCTGATGTCATCACATTACATCATTATCTATGGGAATAACAGAGGATATGACCGGAGAGGGGAGAGGTTCTGATGTCATCACATTACATCATTATCTATGGGAATAACAGAGGATATGACCGGAGAGGGGAGAGGTTCTGATGTCATCACATTACATCATTATCTATGGGAATAACAGAGGATATGACCGGAGAGGGGAGAGGTTCTGATGTCATCACATTACATCATTATCTATGGGAATAACAGAGGATATGACCGGAGAGGGGAGAGGTTCTGATGTCATCACATTACATCATTATCTATGGGGATAACAGAGGATATGACCGGAGAGGGGAGAGGTTCTGATGTCATCACATTACATCATTATCTATGGGGATAACAGAGGATATGACCGGAGAGGGGAGAGGTTCTGATGTCATCACATTACATCATTATCTATGGGGATAACAGAGGATATGACCGGAGAGGTAAGAGGTTCTGATGTCATCACATTACATCATTATCTATGGGGATAACAGAGGATATGACTGGAGAGGGGAGAGGTTCTGATGTCATCACATTACATCATTATCTATGGGGATAACAGAGGATATGACCGGAGAGGGGAGAGGTTGTGATGTCATCACATTACATCATTATCTATGGGAATAACAGAGGATATGACCGGAGAGGAGAGAGGTTCTGATGTCATCACATTACATCATTATCTATGGGGATAACAGAGGATATGACCGGAGAGGAGAGAGGTTCTGATGTCATCACATTACATCATTATCTATGGGGATAACAGAGGATATGACCGGAGAGGGGAGAGGTTCTGATGTCATCACATTACATCATTATCTATGGGAATAACAGAGGATATGACCAGAGAGGGGAGAGGTTCTGATGTCATCACATTACATCATTATCTATGGGGATAACAGAGGATATGACTGGAGAGGGGAGAGGTTCTGATGTCATCACATTACATCATTATCTATGGGGATAACAGAGGATATGACCGGAGAGGAGAGAGGTTCTGATGTCATCACATTACATCATTATCTATGGGGATAACAGAGGATATGACCGGAGAGGGGAGAGGTTCTGATGTCATCACATTACATCATTATCTATGGGGATAACAGAGGATATGACCGGAGAGGGGAGAGGTTCTGATGTCATCACATTACATCATTATCTATGGGAATAACAGAGGATATGACCGGAGAGGGGAGAGGTTCTGATGTCATCACATTACATCATTATCTATGGGAATAACAGAGGATATGACCGGAGAGGGGAGAGGTTCTGATGTCATCACATTACATCATTATCTATGGGAATAACAGAGGATATGACCGGAGAGGGGAGAGGTTCTGATGTCATCACATTACATCATTATCTATGGGAATAACAGAGGATATGACCGGAGAGGGGAGAAGTTCTGATGTCATCACATTACATCATTATCTATGGGAATAACAGAGGATATGACCGGAGAGGTGATGGACTCTGGAAATGTCTGTAGTGATATTATTAATGTCTCATCCTCAGGATTACACAGTAGTGAAGACCTCTAGTGATCGCTCTCGGGCCCCTGTGTATGAAGGACGGGGAGGATCCCTGAGCCCAATCCCGGGGCCTCCACCTCACCCCCGGATACATGAGGACATCAATGACCAGAAGATCCTAGAACTCACCAACAAGATGATTGAGCTGCTGACTGGAGAGGTGACACTGCTGGGAATGCTGGGACATTATACAGGATGGCACTGGAGGATTCTGGGTGATGACGGTATCATTGTGTGTCAGGTTCCTATAAGGTGTCAGGACGTCACCGTCTATCTCTCCATGGAGGAGTGGGAGTATCTAGAAGGACACAAGGACCGGTACAAGGAGGTGATGATGGAGGAGCACCAGCCCCGCACATCACCAGGTAATAGACAGGACTGAATACACCCGGCCTATAATGATCTGTATGTAATAATGATGTCAGTCCTGTCTGTGTGTCCTGCAGGTCTCTCCAGTACGAGGACGACCCCAGAGAGATGTCCCGCTCCTCCTCCTCCTGCACAGGATCCTCAGGTAGATGGAGATCTCCCCTATGATGTGTAGACGGCTGTGACCTCCTTGTGTTCAGTCTTGTTTTCTCCTCCAGTATTAGATGTTTTATACTTGTGTAATGAGAGCGGTGGAGATGGCAGGATCACAGCTGACCACAGACATCACATGTCCGGATCTTATCACCATTATTCCCGCTGACTTCTCACATCATCTGGGACTTTTACTACATTTTGTTTTGCAGCTTTTGGATCCGGATAAAGATCTGAACATTATTATTGTCCCAGAGAGAAATGTGAGGGGCGATCAGCGGAGTAAAGAGGAGATTCCTGCAGATCACCGCCCAGGTGAGTAGAGACCGCGGAATAACATAGAGAAGTCACAGATTCCTCTCATTCACTGAATACGATTTTTTTACATACTTTGCACCATCAGTTTTTTCCGCGGTAAATAAACCCCTTTATCCTTCACCTGCATAAAAACAAAATAAATATGTGATACTGGTACAGGTGATAACATAGGAAATACATGATGTTCTGTAATTCTATTGCGGTCCAGCAATATATGGTAGTTATGTATTCGGGGTCTGGGTTTCAAGAAGGATTACTCAAACAAAGCCATGCCATCACGGAATGTGCAGGATAAGGATTTATAAATTGAAAAAAATGATAAAGTATTTTTACATTCTCACTTGTAGGAGAGAAAATGTGTAGGGTTTGTTTGTTTGTTTTTTTAATCTAAAGGTGGTAAAATGTGGGAAATATCTCCTTGGTGTACATTTCTGTTGCTGACTCCCCATCGTTATAGGGTATTTAAGACTCAGTTTCATGGCATCACAAAGTTTTATTCTTTCATAGTGCCTTATATAAGGCAGCCATGGACACTGCTTGTTTTACCAAGTATGAGAGCCTGGATATACCGTAATCAATAATAATAATATATATATATTTTTTTACATGATTTCACTTTGGAATTGTAGAAGAGTCATCTTAGTAATGTGACCATCATTATCTTGGCAGTACAACACTGATATCAGTACTGCAGTTTAAAATTTACAAAATCTGTTCTATTTTTTGACAGATGATTGTGGTATTATACAGAATACTGATGAAGAGCAAGTCGTTATCCCAGATATACCCTCAGCCCTTCACATCCAAGATCCATCATCTGATGCTGTTAAACAATCTCCTGATTCACCGGAGAATGTTCAGCTAAATAATGCTTACACAGGGGAGAAGCCATATTCATGTTCACTTTGTGGAAGATGTTTTACCCAGAAATCAGCTCTTGTTAATCATAAGCGAACTCACACAGGGGAGAAGCCGTATTCATGTTCACTTTGTGGAAGATGTTTTACCAATAAATCAGCTCTTGTTAAACATAAGAGAACTCACACAGGGGAGAAGCCATTTTCTTGTTCAGTATGTGGGAAATGTTTTACCAATAAATCAGCTCTCGTTAATCATAAGAGAACTCACACAGGGGAGAAGCCATATTCATGTTCAGTATGTGGGAAATGTTTTACCAATAAATCAGCTCTTGTTAATCATAAGAGAACTCACACAGGGGAGAAGCCATTTTCGTGTTCAGAATGTGGGAAATGTTTTACCAATAAATCAGATATTGTTAATCATAAGAGAATTCATACAGGGGAAAAGCCATATTCATGTTCAGAATGTGGGAAATGTTTTACCCAGAAAGCACATCTTGTTACTCATAAGAGAATTCACACAGGGGAGAAGCCATTTTTTTGTTCTGAATGTGGGAAATGTTTTGCCCAGAAAGCAGGTCTTGGTAGTCATGAGAAAAGTCACATAGGGAAGAAGCCATATTCATGTTCAGAATGTGGGAAATGTTTTACCCAGAAATTAACTCTTGTTAATCATGACAGAATTCACACAGGGGAGAAGCCATTTCCATGTCCAGAATGTGAGAAATGCTTTACTTACAAATCAGATCTTCTTAGACATCAAAAAATACACACGGGGGAGAAGCCATTTTCTTGCACTATGTGTGGGAAGTGTTTTATACAAAAGTCAGCTTTAATCAAACATCAGAGAATTCACACATGAAAACCATTGTTATGCTATTACGTTGTGGAAAATGTTTTATCGACAAATCAAATCTTCTTAGAGGGAACCTGTCGGCTATTGTATGCCCCCAGGCTATCACTATCTGTCCCTGCAGCTTCATAGTAGATTCCTAAACATCTGTCTAAGGTAAAAGTGTAGTGTTATAATTGATAAAAAGTATTTTATAACTTACAATTTCGCTTGTACATTAGGTTATCGCGCCCACCGGGGCATGATAACCACGGAAGGAAGGCAGCCATGGAAACAAAAACGAAGCCCTAAAAACTAGTCATTGTCTCATTTATAGGTGAAATTGTAAGTTCTAAAATGATTTTTATCAACTATAACACTACACTTTTTAGCTCAGACAGGGATGCTTGAGAATGTACTATGAAGCTGCAGGGACAGATGGTGATAGCTTGGGGGGCATAAAGTAGCTGACAGGTTCCCTTTAACCATGAAAATACTCATAGGGCTCCTTTACACGTCACCACTGCAAGGTAGCAACTGCCCGACACTGGGGACAATTGTGCCTGTTGCCATAAAATTGCTACGAAATGGCGGCGTGTAATTAGGGCAGTTCCTCCCGGTGTCCTGCAGTTGACTCAGATACCTGTTGCTGAGCCGTGCTCAAAAACCGAAGGCAACAGAAAGGCATAATTGCCATGGTAGTGGCGTCTAAACGGGGCACAGGCAGGGATGTTGCGTCACCTAATGAACTCCCAGGGGCGTGCCACAGCGTCATGGATAACACGCCCGATCAGCGATCATTGGTGGGGGCTACTGTGTAACCATTGGCTGTCCCTTCACAGGGCGACATATTTAAAGAGCTGTCCATTCACACTACACAATTGGAATGGCGTCATGGATTAGCCAGCCTTCCTGCGCAGGCTGCCCAATCATGACGCTGTTGCGTTGTCCAATCAGCGTATTAGCGTCACGGAATACACAACTCTGTCACGCCTATGTACTTGCGGCGCGAAAGATGTACGCCCATATTCCTTTGTGGTAGCGGCGTGTAAAGCGGGGAAGGTATTCGACAGGAAGTTATCCGCAGGATCTGTCGGAACTTCCAGGGAACAAAGATACCTTCAGTGGAGAATGCAATGGCGGCGTCTATATGAGGTATCGGCGATCGGTATCCAAACGTGCGATTTTCTGCCAGTCAATTCCCCCAAAGGACAGAATCTACAAGGACTTTATATGTTCACCCCATGTTTGTATGGGTTTCCTCCAGTTTCTTCAGTTTCCTCCCACACTACCAAGACTGATAGGGAATTAAGATTGTGAGCTCCAGTGGGGAAGGTGACGGTGATGTATGTATGACTCATAAGTATAATTAACTTTACTGTTCATGTATACATTGTAAATAAATAATTACTGGTATTAAGAGCTATTGTTTTTATTTTATTTTTAATGGCCTGCACCCCTATCTTAAGCCACGGTTACTTGATTGATGAACGACCTATAGGAAGATCTATTTTCTCCAAGCCTAGATAGGTCTACCAGGGTCTTCTCTGCCATTATCATGAAGGCTTCAAGCCATCAGGTTGCTTGTCTTCCTCTTCACCTTCTTCCTTCTATTCTTCCGACCAGGATTTCCTTCTCCATTGAATGCTCTCTTTGAATGATGTGTCTAAAGTAGGCAAGTCGTAGCTTGTAGATCCAATGATGTGTTTGGCCGCGGAGAGCAGAGCAGGCACTGGGGAGAGAGGGCGCAGCGGCGATGATAGGAGTGATATGGGAGTGTCAGATCACCTCCATCATCACTGGAGGGGGTGATATCCGCCCCCTCCAGCACTCCATGCTATGGTAGGGGCGGTGCCAGCCCCTTCCATAGCTGGCTGTCACAATTACTGGTATTGGCTGTTGGAAGTTCCAACAGCCAATCACAGTGAACGTAGATGAGGGTTGGCAAAGCCACCCCCCCTGACATCACCCTAAGGTCCCTGGCTTCCTGTAGCCCCGGTGAGATTTTGCCGACGCCGCTCACCGGGGCTACAAGAAGGGGATCCCACCATGACGTTGTGGGACGTCACAGGTCGGGAAGGCACCGACTTCTATGACATCATAGGTCGGGAAGGGGTTAACAACAACTTAAAAAAAAATTAATTCGTGATAAAACTGATTACGAACAAGGAAGAATCTTTTCCTGGGAGAAAATTAATGAGACCCCAAATAAGAAAAATAAGCGAAATCCGTGTACTCCTAATACTCCTAAAGCACCAGTTACCCCAGCTGCACCAACGAAGAAGCCTAAGAAATCTACTCTATAATTGCCGTAGGCACTTCCGTGTCGGACCCCGAGTAGACTGTGGATATGTCACACTGTGACGTCACCACGGCGAAGCATTGGCCGCGTAGCGGCCAATGCGAGTCGCTGGCCTGCGCGAGCAATGGCCGCGAGGCCATTGCTCGCGCAGGCTGAGTACGAGCAATGGCCGCGAAGCGGCCATTGCGAGTCGCTGGCCGAAAATCGAACCAGAGGCTCGGCCTCAAAGTTAACGATTTACCGGTCAGGTAGCGCGAGCAGTTCTAAGGCGACTCGCTATGCCCGCGCAGCGGGCATGGCGAGTCGCCTTAGCAGCGCGAAGCATTGGCCGCGAAGCGGCCATTGCGAGTCAGAGACTCGCTCTGCTAGAATCCCGATGCATCTGCATCGGGCACCCAGCTAGTTAAAGAATAAAAAGCATACAAATTCATTGTCTGATTCGGAAACAGATTCTGATCATTCAGCAGCACCACCGGCTAAAAAATCTACCGACTATGTTCCCCCTTTAGGTGGAAGATCAGAAGAGGAAGGTGAAGACGATCCAACAGCCATAATATTAGGGAAAAGGAAGCAGGTTTCCTTTAGAGACTAGCCATCCCTGATCTGAAAATTTACAATTCATCTAAAGATATTGTGACTCCAGATATGACATCAGTGTTGAAAAAAGGGCTTAACTTCTGTATACCAGAGCACTTTAATTACACAGATTTTAGAGCCGACCTATTTAGGGGAATGAGGAAAATCCATTTACATAAATACTATTCTAACCTAAATCTTCAAAATAAAAATTCAATAACAAAAATTGCGGTCTGTAATTCTGGGATAGGCCCTCTGTTTTTATTTGCCAATGATGAATCTATGGAAAGTGACATCCTAACACTGATGGGTATAAATGATCCTGTGTTGGATGACACTGATTGTCCTCATGAACCTAGACCCGTGTTTCAGGGTGGAATAAAAATCTACTTTTGCCCTCCCCTCCAACCCGGGTAATAATTTGGAATTGTTTGAGGAACTGGTAGATAGGGATATTCACGCCCTGATTTACCCTGAATTGGGGAAAAATTTGTCTGCCAATGAGAAAAAAAGCCCTTAATATAATGAGTTAGGGCGGCTTCACACTGCGGCGTGATCCGGTCCGGGGCTGTCCGGGATGACCCTGACAGCCGCTGACTGGATCAGCACACAGGACTGGTGGACTAATATGCCCTCTGGTTCGGTGTGCAGCCGCACGCAGTTCCCGCTGCTGATAAGTCAGGACCGCGGCGCCGCGGTCCTGACCTGTCAGCGGCTGCAGCTGCGTGCGGCATATTAGCCCTCCAGTCCTGTGTGCTGATCCAGTCAGCGGCTGTCAGGGTCATCCCGGACCGGATCACGCCGCAGTGTGAAGCCGCCCTAAGTGGGAAAATACCATTGTGCGGAAAGCTGATAAGGGAGGTATCATTGTACTCCTAGACAGGGAATTATATAAGAAGGAATCGTACAAGCAGCTTCATAATGAAAGAACATATAAACCACTTCCCTCGGATCCAACTCTAATATATCAATAGAATTTAAGTACATTGCTTAGGAAATGTATAGATTATAATGTAATTTCTAAATCAGAAGCTAAGAAATTGTTCCCTGAACAGCCAGTTAAACCGCACTGGTATTATTTACCCAAGATACATAAGAACGAGTTGGAGCCCCCTGGTAGGCCCATCGTGTCAGGGTTGGGTTCCCTAAAGGTACCTTTACATGCCGCCACTGCCCGGCACTGGAGATTTTTGTGCTTGTTGCCTTGAAATTGCTACGAAATGGCGACGTGTAAATAGGGAAAGTGATCGGGTTTCCTGCAGTTGACTCGGATACCTGTTTCTGAGCCGTGTTCAAAAACCCAAGGCAACACAAAGGCACAATTGCCATGGTAGTGGCGTCTAAACGGGGCACAGGGATTGAAACACCGTCGCCTAGTGAATTCCCAGGGGCGTGACACAGCCTCATGGATACTGCGCCCCATCAGCGATCATTGGTGGGGCCTACTGTGTAACCATTGGCTGTCCCTTCACAGGGCGCCATATTAAAAGAGCTATCCATTCACTCCACAATTGCAATGGCGTCATGTATTAGCCAGCCTTCCTGCGCAGGCTGCCCAATCATGACGCTATTGCTTTGTCCAATCAACGTTTTGGCGTCACGGAATACGCAACTCTGTCACACCTATGTACTTGCGGCGCAAAAGATGTACGCCCACATTCCTTTAGTGGTTGCTGCGTGTGAAGCGGCGAGGGTATTCAACAGGCAGTTATCCGCAGGATCTGTGGGAACTTCCGGGAACCACAATACCTTCAATTGACAACACAATGGCGGCGTGTACATGTGGCATCGGCGATCGGTATCAACTGTCAAAAACGTGCGCGTGCACGTGCGGTTGATACCTGTTGCTAGGCACAGTGGCGGCGTGTAAAGGTACCTTTACAGAGCCTTTGTCCAAATATCTGGACTGGTTTCTACACCCTTTCCTCTCAAAAATCCCTTCGTAGGTAAAAGATACGGGTGATTTGGTACAAATGTTAGATGAGATTAATTGGCAGGATAATTGGAAACGAGCTTCAATAGATATTGAGAGTCTTTACACTCGTATCCCCCAGAATTTGGCCATTCATAAAATCAGGCAGATTCTAAATAATGTTGGAACGGATGCAGCAGTGATTGATTTTATCACTGAGGCGTTATGTTTTATTTTGGAGAATAACGCATTTAGTTTTATTAATAGGTGGTTCGTGCAATGCGAGGGTACAGCGATGGGTACGCCCTTGTACCCTCGCCAATCTATTTTTGGCAATGTTTGAGATAGATATGATCTATACGGAAAATAATCCTTTTGTATCGCAAATGAAATATTTTATTAGATTTGTAGATGACGTCCTGATTGTTTGGGACAATGAGGAAGAACAGTTCAACAGGTTTCTGGGATATCTGAATAAGGACAATAAGTACAGCATGCTATTTACATCTGTGTTTGGAAATGATTATTTGGAATTTTTAGATGTAAAATTGGAGATGATCGAGAATCGGATAAAACGGCTACTAATTCCTTTTTACACTTTAATAGTGCCCGCCCGCTGCATACGCGTGTCCCCTTCCTTTCAGTCAGTTTTTGCGTGTACAATGCATTAATAATACAGTAGAAGGTTATCAACAGCAAGCTGATGATTTAGAAAGAGCTTTAGAGCACAGAGGTTATCCAAGGAAAATACTTGCTGAAGCTAGGGATAAAGTTAGAACACACGCAAAGAAAAAGAATAAATCAACAGACAAGAGCACAAGATTCTACTTTGATTTTAAATATAGTGCAATGTTTGACATCATAGCAGCTTCCATAAGAAAACATTGGCATTTAATTACATCGGACAGGGAATGGAATAATTGCACCCGCAATGGTGACATACAGACAGGGGTGCATCAAGCCCTCCTGCCACCTGAGCATTATAGAGCCCCTGTAGCTTCAGGTGAGGAGCGGGTGGGGGGTGCTGGGTGCTAGCAGCTTCAGCCTACCCGCCGCCCCTACAGCCTGCACAATTGGGGCGCCGCCGCGGTCTCATCGGGTGACGCTGCGGCGCCCGCCATCTTGCTGGAAGCCGGCCACTGCTGCTGGCGCCGCCCCCTTCTCCTATGCTGCTCCCCCTGGCTCCTGATGCTTGGTACTCAGGGCTCACACTGTCCAATGGACGGTGCGGCCCTGCATACACATGTTGTAGAAATTTAGGTGACGTTTTAGTTCACAAAAGATTGAGGCTGGCTTCACACCACGGCGCAGTCCGGTCCGGGGCTGTCAGGCAATGACCCTGACAGCCCTGGACTGGATCAGCACACAGAACCGGAAGGCCAAGTGTGCCCGCCGGTCCTGTGTGCAGCCGGACGCAGCTGCAGCTGCTAATGATTCTGAAATCACAGCGGCATGCAGCCACTGGTGTCCGGTTCCCGGATCATCCCGGACCAGTGCAATCTGGCTCCATAGGCTCCCATGTTAGGGAGCGCCGGATTGCATCGGATCCGGGAGGATCCGGGGGAATCCGGAAGAATCCGGGCAAATTGGGGAGATTTTTCTCCCCGAACACAAAAACGTTGCAAGCAAAGTTTTTGTGTCCGGTGAGAGTAATCCGAATTCTCCCGGATTCATCCGGAGAGATGGAAACCGGATGGCAGAGAGCTGCCATCCGGCTCCATCCGGCACCATAGGCTACTATGGGGCCAAAAACCGGTCCGGTGCTGTCTGGTTTACACCGGACAGCCCCGGACCCCGGACTGCGCCGTGGTGTGAAGCCAGCCTTAGAGAAGTTCGGCAAAAAAATTGGTTAACCTGTAAAAAACCGACAGGCAATTTCAAATGCCAAACCTGCCCGTGGTGTAAGTATTGCAAAGGTGGTAAGACATTAGAGATCGGCAACATCTGCCATAATGTGAAATCTTTAATCAACTGCAGATCAGATTGGCTTGTCTATGCACTATTCTGCCCTTGCGGCACATTTTATATAGGTAAGACAATTCGGCCTCTGTACGATTCTGTGAACACTAGAATTCAGTGATAAGCGGAAAAGGAGCTAATGATACAACATAGCAGTAATTGCCATAATGGCGATCCAGAAGTCTTAACCTTTGCTGGATTAGAAAAGATCCCACCATCGGTTAGAGGAGTTGATCTACATCAAGTCTTGTTACAAACTGAAGGCAGATGGATCCTAAACTGTAGAGCACAGGGTCCATTGAGCTTAAATGACAAGTTAGGCTGGCTTCACACCACGGTTTTTTTTGATCCGGGGCTGTCCGGTGTAAACCAGACAGCCCCGGACCGATTTTTGGCCCCATAGCAGCCTATGGGGCTGGATGGAGCCGGATGGCAGCTCTCTGCCATCCGGTTTCATCACTCTGGGATACTCAGGGAGAATTCAGATTATTTTCTCCGGACACAAAAATGATACTTGCCCATGTGAAAATGAAAAAATGTAGGCTAAAAGAAACTTTTTGTGAAAAAAAAAAGTACTTTTTCATTATTACGGATCAATTTGTGAAACATTTGGGGGTTCAAAGTGCTCACCACCCATCTAGATAAGTTTCCTGGGGGATCTAGTTTCCAAAATGGGGTCACTTGTGGGGGAGCTCCAATGTTTAGGCACACAGGGGTTCTCCAAACGCGACATGCTGTCCGCTAACAATTTGAGCTAATTTTCCATTCAAATTGTTAGTGGACACCATGTAGGATATGAAGAGCCCCTGTGTGCCTAAACATTGGAGTTCCCCCACAAGTGACCCCATTTTGGAAACTAGACACCCCAAAGAACCTATCCAGATGTAAAGTGAGCACTTTGAACCCCCAGGTGCTTCACAAATTAATCCGTAAATTGAAAAAGTACTTTTTTTTTCCACAAATTTTCTTTTTTAATTTTTACGGATTAATTTGTGAATTACCTGGGGGTTCAAAATGTTCACCACACATCTAGATAGGTTCCCTGGGGGGTCTAGTTTCCTAAATGGGGTCACTTGTGGGGAAGCTCCAATGTTTAGGCACACAGGGGCTCTTCAAAAGCGACATGGCGTCCACTAACAATTTGAATTGAAAATTAGCTCAAATTGTTAGCGGACACCATGTCGCGTTTGGAGAGCCCCTGTGTGCCTAAACATTGGAGCTTCCCCACAAGTGACCCCATTTTGGAAACTAGACCCCCCAAGGAACCTATCGAGATGCATAGTGAGCACTTTGAACCCCCAGGTGCTTCACAAATTAATCTGTAAAAATGAAAAAAAGGATATTTTCGTGAATAAAAAGTACTTTTTCATTTTTACGGATCAATTTGTGAAGCACCTGGGGGTTCAAAGTTCTCACTATGCATCTAGATAAGTTCCCTGGGGGATCTAGTTTCCAAAATGGGGTCACTTGTGGGGAAGCTCCCATGTTTAGGCACACAGGGGCTCTCCAAACGCGACATGGTGTCCGCTAACAATTTGAATGGAAAATTAGCTCAAATTGTTAGCGGACACCATGTCGCGTTTGGAGAGCCCCTGTGTGCCTAAACATTGGAGCTTCCCCACAAGTGACCCCATTTTGGAAACTAGACCCACCAGGGAACTTATCTAGATGTGTGGTGAACATTTTTAACCCCCAGGTGCTTCACAAATTAATCCGTAAAAATGAAAAAAGAAAATTTTTGTAGAAAAAAAAAAGTACTTTTTAATTATTACGGATCAATTTGTGAAACATCTGGGGGTTCAAAGTGCTCACCACCCTGTCTAGAGAAGTTCCCTGTGGGGTGTAGTTTCCAAAATGGGGTCACTTGTGTGGGAGCTCCAATGTTTAGGCATACAGGGGCTCTCCAAACGCGACATGGTGTCCACTAACAATTGGAGCTAATTTTCCATTCAAATTGTTAGCAGACACGATGTCGCGTTTGGAGAGCCCCTGTATGCCTAAACATAGGAGCTCCTCCACAAGTGACCCCATTTTGGAAACTAGACCCCCGAGAGAACTTATCTAGATGCATAGTGAGCACTTTGATCCCCCAGGTGCTTCACAAATTGATCAGTAAAAATGAAAAAGTCCTTTTTTTTTTTCCACAAAAAAATTTATTTTTTGCATTTTTACGGATTAATTTGTGAAGCACCTGGGGGTTCAAAGTGCTCACTATGCATCTAGATAAGTTTCTTGGGGGGTCTAGTTTTCAAAATGGGGTCACTTGTGGGGGAGCTCCAATGTTTAGGTACACAGGGGCTCTCCAAACTCGACATGGTGTCCGCTAACAATTCCAATTGCTAGTGGACACAATGTTGCGTATGGGGAGCCCCTATGTGCCTAAACATTGGAACTCCCCCACAAGTGACCCCATTTTAGAAACTAGACCCCCCAAGGAACTTACGTAGATGCATAGTGAGCACTTTGAACCCCCAGGTGCTTCACAAATTGATCAGTAAAAAATAAAAAAGACAATTTGTGTGAAAAAAAAAGTACTTTTTCCTTATTACGGATCAATTTGTGAAGCACCTGGGGGATCAAAGTGCTCACTATGCATCTAGATATGTTCCTTGGGGGGATCTAGTTTTCTAAAAAAGGGGTCACTTGTGCGGGAGCTCAATGTTCAGGCACGTTGGTTCATGGCAAAGGCACCATATTTGATGTTCCGTGCGTTGATCAGTACTCATTGACTTGTTTGTTCTTCAAAATATTAATAAACACATTTAAACAAGGAGAGTCATTGAAGTCATGTGATTAGGGACACAGCCAGTGAACGATGGGCGACGCCGGAGCATTCCCGTCTCACATTTTTAGGGATGCAGCTGCGTGTCCGGAAAGGCTAAGCACTTTATGTGCGGGCACCTCTTTTGCGGACGCTCAAGTGTCGTGGGCAAACCAACACAAATGGTAGCAGACTTGAATGGCGAAATGGAAGAAATGGCAAATGCGGTAATGAAGTGGCCATGTTGCCAGAGAAGGCAGACCAATGGTAACGCAGTCGTGGCGACAAATTGGAGTGGTAGGGGCGCATCAAAACACACTCTGGCATGCCTATCTCCCAGCCTCTGTCAAACAGTACGCTCACGTTGAGCTTGGGGTTGTGCTGTGTGACGCGGTGATAACGATCACGAACATCGCTCGCTGTGTCATTCAGGCAATGTCGACATCGCTGGATTGTGGGTTGGTTGTTCACTACATCTGGACTGTGACATCTCATCAACGATGTCTGCAATGACCGCATGCCCACGAGATCGTTACCGACATCGTTTCAACGTCGTGGCGTGTAACGGTACCTTGAGAGTGATTGGGAGAAGGTGCTGTGGTCAGATGAGACAAACATTGGCATTAACTCAACTCGCCATGTTTGGAGGAAGAGAAATGCTGCCTATGACCCAAAAAACACCGTTCCCACAGTCAAGCATGGTGGGGGAAACATTATGTTTAGGGAGTGTTTCTCTGCGAAGGGCACATGACTACTTCAATGGGACAATGGATGAAGCCTCAGTAAAATCCTGAGTGACAACCTCCTTCCTTCTGACAGGACATTAAAAATGGATCGTGGCTGGGTCTTCCAGCACGACATTGACCCAAAACATACAGCCAAGGCAACAAAGGAGTGTCTCAAAAAGAAGCACATTAAGGTCATGGAGTGGCCTAGACAGTCCTCATACCTTAATCCCATAGAAAACGTATAGAGGGAGCTGAAGCTCTGAGTTGCCAAGCGACAGCTATGAAGACAGAGTTTTTCTCAATGCATGTTGGGGGTTACTGTTCTTAATTTGTCCAGACATATTGACCTTTAGTTTATTATCTCATGTTTACTTAGTCATTATTGTTGCCAGATAGTTCGGAGCCACCACTGTCCAAGTTGGTGGATTACTAATTAAAGATAAAATCACCTCATCCCCTTTGTCTACATCGCTCAAAGGAGAAATAAGCATTCGGCTTGAAATCCAGCCAATAAGAGCATAGCCATATTACACAAATCCTGGAAGATCACAATACCCTGAGGTGTAGGCTTCAGATATAAAAAGGACTTTCTTCAGTCACCAGGGGTTCATTGCTTTGTGGCCTCAGTCTAGGGACTGGCCATGATTAGAGGATCACATCACATCTTGATATGATACATGGCTTCAATCTAGGGGCTGCGGTCCCAGTTGAAAGACCATAACCTCAGCCTAGGAATTTTGGTTCCGGCTTCAGTATAACATCGTATTTCACTGCTTTAAAGATGAGAAAAAAAGAGGCACTCACCATTCGATACTCTGTATTTTTTAATGTACCTTTTTGCCAGGTTACATTACAGCCAGGGAGGGGTGATGGAGGCCGACAACGGCACTGTTTCGCGGTGATTCCGCTTCAACGGGTCAGTACCATGTTCTGCATGAGTTCAGCCTAGGTTTCGGGAATATCAGAGACTAAAGGTACCATTAGACGCTACGAAGTTGGAACTATGTCTGCAACGATCTCGTGGACACGTGGTCGTTGCAGACATCGTTTTAACATGGTTGGTGAGTTGTCACACGTCTAGATATCGTGAACAACTCACCAACAATGTTGTGAGCAGGGATCGTTCGCAAACCCCGCCAATAATCCCTGCTCATTGGTGTGAATGGCCGAAGTCGCCCATGACATCGTTATCGCGGTGTCACACAGAGCGATGCAGCAGGTTGGTTGAGTTGAAATCGTCAGGTTTATGAACATGTTCATAAACCTGTCATCTCCAACTTAACGATTTATCGTAGTTGAATCATTGTTACACGCAATGACGCACTTACAATGGTTTCAACGTCGTTCAACACGTCACTTTTAAGCGATGTCTTGCACGATGTCAGCCCGTGTAACTAGGCCTTTAGGAAGACAACCAGGTTGGGACAATTCGATCACCTGGCTTCAGCCTTTGCTGTGCTCAGTTAGCTTCCCAAGATTGCCACTATTCCTTTCTCAGTGGGTGTCTGCCAAAAGCAGGGTGCTGCTGGTTTGGAGTAGTTGGCCCTGGAAGTCCCAAAGATTCCAATCTCTGCTGAGGCAGCGGAAGAGTGAGACTCTGTTATATTGTGTGTTTTGCTTGGTATGTATTATATGCCTTTGACTGTTGGGGATCCAATAAAGACTCACAATTGTGTGGTTCCCAAAACCTGTGTTGTCTGAGTAGTGTTCTGTCCACAGTTAAGGAGTTTGGGCATTCAGCTGGGATGAGCCCTGGTCCATGCGGTCTTTATAAAGGCTGCTGTGCCAGCAGACGAGAGCATCTACTGACCCCCGTGTCTCCACAACAAGCCTCAAAATCTTAATGATTTAGACATGATCTGCAAAGAGGAGTGGACCAAAATACCTCCTGAAATGTGTGCAAACCTCAACATCAACTACAAGAAACGTCTGACTGCTGTGCTGCCAACAAGGGTTTTTCCACCAAGTATTAAGTCTTGTTTGCCAGAGGGATCAAATACTTATTTCTCTCTGCAACACGCAAATACATTTATATAATTTTGGCAATGTGATTTACTGGATTTTATTTTTGATATTTATCTCTCACTATTAAAATTAACCTACCCTTAAAATTATAGACTGTTCACGCATTAGTCAGTGAGCAAACTTACAAAATGAACAAGGGATCAAATAATTATTTACTTAATTGTACACACATAGCGCACACATGTATACAGAGCACACCCACATATGTATACACACTGTCACCGTCTCCACACTGTCCTTGTCTGCTATGTTACAATTGTGTGGAGGCTGTCAGTCTGTTTTGGTTTTGTTGGGTCTGTGCTGAAATCATCTGTGTTCACTTCCCTTGATTAGTCCTCTACTTAAGCATGCTAGCTCATCCATCCAGTGTCAATTGTACACTTGCTGCTGCCTGTGAAAGACTGATCTCTCCGTGCTCTGTGCCTGACTTTATTCCCTTACCCTTTGCTTGTGACCTGACTATTCTTTTGCCTCCTCCCTCTAAACTGTCTTGTCTTTCTGGTTTTCCTGACCCCGGCTCATAAACTGGATTTAATCTCTGACTACTCCTTATTGTACTGCGTCATTTCCTGGACCTGACCTCGGATCACTTGACCTCCCTTTACTTATCCAGTAAGTAGTACATGAGTAATAATTGTCTAATGGTGATTGTAGTCTTATCTCTCCACTTCTGGGTCTGTGATTACTGTAGTAACTTGCGTCACACACACACGCACACGAATACATCAAACATACACATACATATGCATACATACATGGCACACGCCAAGCACTTACACACACGTGTATACAAAAGGACACACACATATGTATACACACATATAGCACACACGCATGTCTACACTGAGTACACACACGTATACATAGCACGTACACATATGTATACACACACATATATACACAGAGGACATACACACATGAACACACATAGTGCATGTATACAGAGCATATAGATACTTATATATCTTCACATATACAAAAAAGTATATATTATACACGACCAAGAGTTCATACATTCTAGGCCCAACCTCACACACAGACACACAGACACGTCCATACACATAATGGGACTGTCTGTGTCATACAGGACGGCTCCTCCAGGGAGAGATGCTCTATTGTAACCTCTTATCCTCGGACCAAGAAATGGGGATTCTGAACACCGGACTCCTTATAGTGATTAAAAATTATCTAAAAATGTTTAATAAAACAGGTTTTACAAGCTGGAGAGTCAGTAAGAAGAATGTTTGATTGGATACTTAAATGTCATTTTAGCAATGTGCTCCTATATATTTCATACTAACATATGTTGTTACACAAGTTACATTTGAATTATTAAGCTCCATCCTGGTGTCCAGAAACCCTATGACAACACTTCATGTCTTGTTCTGGGGTCACTAGTGGAAATATGAATTTAACGCCTTGTAAGTTCTGCCTGATAACTGTCTACAAATGTAGGAATTTATGGGTTCCCCTAACCCTAATTACACTTTATAGATAGGAAACCCGTCATGAACATCTGAAGACTGAGGCCTGCGGGGGGCGCTCCGCCTGCTATTATATGGCTATTACAAGGATTTTAACCCATTCATGCCCAATTTTTCATTTTTTTTCTTCCCCGTCTTACAAGAGCTATCCCTTTATTATTTTTCCTTCCACATAGCCATATGGGGCTGTTTTTTTTACACGGTGATTTGTAATTTGGAATGAAACCATTCATTCTACCAGAAAGTGTAGTGAGATATGGAAGAAAAAGTTTCAAGGGAGTTAAAATTGCAAAAAAGGTTAAATTCCCCAAAGGTTTTTGAGTTTTTCATTGACCATGTTAACTATATGGTTCAAGGTCATTGAATGCTGATTACTCAGGTCAGTACTAGTACACAGATACCAAATATGTATAAATATTTTTTTTTTTGTAAAGGTGAAAAAAATTCTGAAATTTGTACAAAAAAAAAGACCTTTTCTCACCATTTTCCAAAACCATTTTCGGGATCTGGGATTAGTGAATTCTTATTTTTTGCACCCCGAGCTGACATTTTTACTGATGATGTGATGTTTTGATGCCTCTTATTGCAATGTTGCAGCAGCCAAAAGTATCAATTTACTTTACATTTCGATAGATCAGACTCTTAAAATGCAACGATATCAAATGTGTTTTTATGTTTTTTTTTTAATAGATTTAATGCTTTTATCAGTGTAGATCATGCTGTATACTCTAGGTGCCACTGGGTAATTGCCCAGTCTGCCCTTCTCCCCTTAACGCCGGCCCTGGTTAATTGCTGCCCACTGCTCCAGATTGTTTAGATCTTGTTGACTCCTCTCTCTTCTCTATTATTAGCTATTCCTCCCAGCTCTGTGTCATCAGCAAATTTAATTCTGTTAGAAGCATAAAATTGATCCCTTACTTATGCGGATGAGCCATTATACAGACATCACTATCACTGTCCCCATTGGGGCTCACAATGTAAATTCCATATCAGTCTTTAGAATATGGGAAGAAACTGAAGACCTGGAGGAAACCCACACAAACACAGAGAGAACATACAAAGTCTTTGTAGATGTTGTCCTTTGGGGATTTCATTGACAGAAACAATAAGAAAAATGTCTGCTCCCCTGTGTAAGTTCTATGATGTCTAAAATGATTTGATTTATGGATGTTTTTTCTGTGTCAGTTTTTTCAATGTTGGATCAGAAGTGACTTTTGCTTAAAAAAGGCTTCTCCCCTGTGTGAATCCTCATGTGTCTAACAGAAGCAAATTTGTGCATAAAGCATTTCCCACATTCTGAACAAGAAAATGGCTTCTCCCCGTATAAGATTTTAGATGCACAACTTGTGATTTCCGATTAAAACATTTCTCACATTCTGAAGATGATAATGGCTGCTTCCCTGTATGAGTATTTTCATGGTTAAGAAGATTTGATTTGCTGATAAAACATTTTCCACATTCTGGGCATTGAAATGATTTTCCTGTGTGAATTCTCTGATGTACGATTAAAGTTGACTTTTGGGTAAAACACTTCCCATATATGGTACAAGAAAATGGCTTTAATTTCCAAGTAAAACATTTCCCACATTCTGATCTAGAAAATGGCTTCTTCCTGTGTGAGTCTTTTGATGGTTAAGAAGTTTTGACTTTCTGGTAAAACATTTCCCACATTCTGGACATGAAAATGGTTTTCCTGTATGAATTCTCTGATGTACATTTAGATCTGACTTTTGAGTAAAACACTTCCCACATATGGTGCAAGAAAATGGCTTCTCCCCTGTGTGAATTATTTGATGTCTAAGAAGAGCTGATTTATAGGTAAAACATTTCTCACATTCTGAACAAGAAAATGGATTCTCTCCCGTGTGAGTTTTTAGATGTGCAACAAGATGTGATTTGTAGGTAAAACATTTCCCACATTCTGAACAAGAAAATGGCTTCTCGCCTGTGTGAGATTTTAGATGTGCAACAAGATATGATTTGTAGGTAAAACATTTCCCACATTCTGAACAAGAAAATGGATTCTCCCCTGTGTGAGATTTTAGATGTGCAACAAGATATGATTTATGGGTAAAACATTTTTCACATTCTGAACAAGAAAATGGCTTCTCTCCTGTGTGAGATTTTAGATGTGCAACAAGATATGATTTGTAGGTAAAACATTTCTCACATTCTGAACAAGAAAATGGCTTCTCCCCTGTGTGAGATTTTAGATGTGCAACAAGATATGATCTATGGGTAAAACATTTCCCACATTCTGAACAAGAAAATGGCTTCTGTCCTGTGTGAGTTTTTAGATGCATAACAAGCTTTGATTTGCAAGTAAAACATTTCTCACATTCGGAGCATGAATATGGCTTCTCCCCTGTGTGAATTATTTGATGTCTAACCAGATCTGATTTCTGGATAAAACATTTCCCACATTCTGAGCAAGAAAATGGCTTCTCTGTCAAGTGAGTTTTTAGATGGATAACAAGCTTTGATTTGTAAGTAAAACATTTCCCACATTGTGAACATGAATACGGCTTCTCTCCTGTGTGAATTCTCTTATGATTAACAAGAGTTGATTTCTGGATAAAACATTTCCCACATTCCGAACATGAAAATGGCTTCTCTCCTGTGTGAGTTTTTAGATGCATATGAAGCTTTGATTTGTAAGTAAAACATTTCTCACATTCTGAGCATGAATATGGCTTCTCTCCTGTATGAGCCCTTTGCTGTTGAACACCCCTCTTGTGGCTTTTATTTTGCTGAACATTCTGCGGTGAATCAGGAGATTGTTTACCAGCATCAGATGACGGATCTTGGATGTGAAGGGCTGAGGGTATATCTGGGATAATGACTTGCTTTTCATCAGTATTCTTTATAATACCACAATCACCTGTCAAAAAAATAGAACAGATTTTGTAAATTGTAAACAGCAGTACTGACATCAGTATCGTACTAAGATAATGATGGTCACATTACCAAAATAACCCTTCTATAATTCAACAGTGAAATCATGTAAAAAGAGAAAATAATTAATATAAATTATATCCAGGTTGTCATTCCAATCACAACAAGCAGAGTGTCCATTACAGCCTTGCAGAGGGTGATATATGAGGAATAAAACTTTATGATGCCATAAAACTAAGTGTTTTAATGGGAAGATACAGGATTTTTATACAAAAAATGTGCCCTAGCACTAACAGACAGGCAAATGCCACCAACCTGCCTGTTGTGCTCAGCACCATTCACTGACACCAGAGAGCGGTAACAGACACTACTGCCGGAGATAAAATGTCTGTGTAAACAGAGCGGTGGTGGCATTTCCGCTCTGTTTTGTGGAAGGGGGTAGGGCAGCCAACCTTATACTGATTGACAGCTGTTTCTCTACTATCTAATTGTGGAGCCGGCTGTCAATAAGCATGACATCGGCTGTGACGGCCGTCAACAGAGTGGAGAAGCCGCCTCTCTGTCAATGTGATTCAGTGAAAGCTGCAACATCGCCGATATAAGGGATCTAAGACCGGTCTGTGTCGACTATGAACGGCTCTGGGCACAACAGGCAGGTATTATTATTTTATTTATATAGTGCCATTAGATTCCATGGCGCTTTACATGTGCAAGGGCAGACGAGGACAAGAACATTAAATGACAACAATCAAATCGTACAGGTACAGTAGAGCAGGGGACCCTGTCCATGAGGGCTCAGAATCTGCAAGGGATGGGTGGGAGACAGTAGGAGGGAGTAGTGCCGAATGTTTGACGGTGCGGTGGATCAGGTCTCAGTGTAGGTTGTAAGCTTGATGGAAGAGGTGGGTCTTCAGGTTTCTCTTGAAGGTGAAGTAGGTGAGTGTCTGATGTGTTGGGGGAGAGAGTTCCAGAGTATGGCGGATGCACAGGAGAAATCTTGTATGCGGTTGTGGGAGAAAATAAGAGGGGAGCAGAGAAGAAGATCTTGGGAGGAGCGCAGGGTGCGTGAGGGTAGGTATCGGGAGACCATGGCAGAGATGTAAGGAGGGGACAGGTTGTGGATGGTTTTGTATGTTATGGTTAGGGTTTTGAACCGGCATCTCTGGGAAGTGGGGAGCCAGTGACGGGCTTGGCAGAGGAGTAGCGGGGAGATAGGTGGATGAGTCGGGCAGCAGAATTGAGGATAGATCGGAGAGGTGCGAGTGAGGTAGTGGGGAGGCCGGTGAGCAGGAGGTTGCAGTAGTCGAGGTGGGAGATGATGAGAGCATGGACAAGTGTTTTAGCAGTGTCGTGGTCAAGGAAAGAGCAGATTCGGGAAATGTTTTTGAGCTGGAGACAGCAGGCGGTGGGAAGGGCTTGGATGTGAGGCATGAAGGAGAGGGAGGAGTCGAGGATTAACCCGAGGCACTTACCATGAGGGACAGGCAATAGTGAGCGTCGGCATAGAGGTGGTATTGAAAGCCGTGGGACTCGAGTTGGCCTAGGCCGAGGGTGTAAATGGAGAAGAGTAGTGATCCCAAGACACCAACAGATAGGGGGTAATGCAAAAAGGAGGTTTGGGAGTGGGTAATGCTGAAAGTCCGGTCTGTTAGATGTGAGGAGTTCCAGGAGAGGGCTAGGTCAGCGATGCCAAGAGATTCTAGAAATTGAAGTAGAAGGAAATGGTCGACGGTGTCAAAGGCGGCAGAAAGGTCGAGAAGGAGGAGGACTGAGTAGTGTCGCTTGCTCTTGGCGGTCAGTAGGTTGTTGGTGACTTTGGTTAGGGCTGTTTCGGTGGAGTAGGCCAGGCACCATCGTAGTAAGCGTCCATTGTCCCCAGAGACTCTGTTCAGCCAGGTGAGTGGATTGTGATCAGTAACAACAGTGAATTCTAGTCCATACAGATATGGCCTTAGTTTCCTAAGAGCCCATACTACAGCCAGGCATTCCCTGTCCACAGTTGCATAGGTCACTTCTCGGTCCAGCTGTTTCCTGCTGCAGTAGGCAATGGGGTGCTCGTCCCCAGCTGCATTCACCTGGCTGAGTACAGCTCCCAGTCCATAAGAAGAGGCGTCCGTCTGCACAATGAATCTCCTCTTGTAGTCTGGAGCAGCCAGAACAGGGTTGCAGACCAGGGCGTCCTTCAGCTGGTTAAAAGCCTCATCACAGGCTGGAGTCCAGGTCACCAGCCGGGGCATTGTTTTCTTGGTGAGGTCTGTAAGAGCTTTGGCCACAGTGCGGCTGTGACAGCGGTTCTGGTGGCCTCATTTCCATGGATGGGTTGTACACGTCCACATCTGCGGCTCGCTTGGCTTCACTTCTGGTTACCGCACCGACAAAGTGGCATTGAAGATTCCCCACATCATTTCCTAGAATAACGTCTGCAGGGAGGTCGCTCATCACACCGATCATGCATTGTTTTGCCCAAAGCCATAATCCAGTCACACTCGCTTTTGGAATATATCTCTGGGTGCCTCCAGCCAATTCAATGGCAATTCCTGGTCCCTTTTGCATTGCTTATGGTTGAATTACTCGGGGATCGGCTATGGTGAGAAAAGCCCCAGTATCACGAAAGCCAACAACTTTTTGGCCATCCAGCACGACCTCCTGTAGATGTTTGTGCTGAAGATCAGAAGAATGGGTGGCTGGGGCTCGCACCCCATAGACTCCTGGTATTTGCTATTTGCTATTTGCTCTCTCTCTTTTTCCTGCTGCTCCTGTCAGGTGATATCTCTCCAAATCCTGGTCCGCCCTCCACCAACTTCAACCTCTCCCCCACCTCACATAGAAACCCCACTAACCTTAGATAATTCATTTCTTCCTCTCCCCAGCACACTCCGACCTATTACACATCCAGAAATCTTCAGGCCATTAACCCTCATACATTCACAGACTCTCTACACTCATCACTGTCCCCAATCTGATCCTTCTCCTGTCCCGATCTGACTGTGAATCACTATAATAACACTCTCAGAAGCCCCCTGGACCAAGTAGCGCCCCTCACCCTCAGAACCTCCAAACATAGAACAAAACAGCCCTGGCTCACATCACAAACTCGATTCCTCCAGCGATGCTCTAGGAGTGCTGAACGTCTATGGAGGAGAACCCGCACACCAGAAAATTTTATCGATTATACATTCATGCTCAAAACTTACAACTCTGCCCTTCACCTCGCCAAACAGACCTACTTCACCACCCTGATCTCCTCACTATCCAACAATCCAAAAAAACTCTTTGACACCTTTCACTCTCTCCTCAGTCCTAAAGTGCAGGCCCCCATCACGGACCTCTGTGCTGATGACCTGGCCACTTAAGGTACAGTTACACATCGCAACATTGCTGCGATGTTACCAGCGATTTCACGGGAGCGCGCACGTTTTTGGCACTTTTCCAAGATTGCCTTGTAGATGTCACACGGGGAAATATCGTAGGCAACGAAACTAGGATGATGAAAGCAACTTTCGTTCGCTGGGTATGAGCAACCCAGCGAGCGATATTTATCAATATAATGAATAGGGGAGGTTGCTTTCAACATCGCTATTGCGGTGTCACACAGAGCGATCCTACCACATCGCTTATGCAACATCACCCGGTTGAAGAACGCACACAAAAACCTGGCGATGTCGCTCAAGTGATTTATTGCAGTCGCATCGCTCTGCTACACGACACGACGCAGTAGCGATATGAACTGCAACTGCGAACATCACATGACTTTTGGGTGATATTGCAGGCGATATCGCGACGTGTAACGGTACCTTTACTTTATGGAGAAAGCTCTCAGCCTCCAAGCGCTGTCACTCCCATTCTTCGCCACATCTCCAGCTCACTCTCCAGATTTGACCCAGTCACAGAAGAAATCTCCAGGCTCCTCTCTTCCTCTCATCCCACCACATGCACCACTAACCTGACCCCATCCCCTCACACCTACTCCAGTGTCCCTCTCTGGTGGTCACCACTCACCTAACCAAAATCTTCAAACTCTCCCTCTCTTCTGGCATCTTCCCCTCATCCTTCAAACATTCTATTATTACTCCATTATCAAAGAAACCTTCCCTTGACCCATCCTGCACTAATAACTACAGACCAGTCTCCAATCTCCCCTTCATCTCTAAACTCTTGGAGCGCCTGGTCTATTCCCGCCTCACCCGTTACCTCACCGCTCACTCTCTTCTAGATCTATTACAGTCTGGTTTCCACCCCCGACATTCTAAGAAACTGCCCTCATCAAAGTGACCAATGACCTTCTGACGGCAAAACATAATGGAGACCACTCTCTGCTTATTCTTCTTGATCTCTCTGCAGCTTTTGACACTGTTGACCACCATCTCCTACTCTCTATGCTGCACTCCATTGGCAAAAAAGACACTGCTCTCTCCTGGTTCTCCTCCTATCTCTCTGACCGCTCTTTCAGTGTATCATTCTCTGGCTCCACTTCTTCCCCTCTTCCTCTCACTATTGGGGTCCCTCAGGGTTCAGTCCTTGGACCTCTCCTCTTCTCTCTCTACACAGCCCCGATTGGACACCCCATCAGCAGATTTGGCTTTCAGTAGCATCTCTATGCTGATGACACAACTATACACTTCAGCCCCTGACCTTACCCCTGCGGTATTACAGAACACCAATGACTGTCTAACCGCAGTTTCCAATATCATCTCTGCTCTCTATCTGAAACTCAACCTTTCCAAAACTGAACTTCTTCTGCTCCCCCCATCCACTAACCTCCCTAAACCTAACATTTCCCTCTCGGTGTGCGGCACACAATAACGCCTAGGCAGCAGGCTCGCTGTCTGGGTGTAATGTTTGATACTGATCTCTCCTTTACCTCCTATATACAATTTCTCGCCCGCTCCTGTCGCTTGCACCTGAAAAGCATTTCTAGAGTCCACCCCTTTCTCACCATGGAAACAACAAAAACACTCACCGTGGCCCTAATCCATTCCCGCCTTGACTACTGCAATTCTATATTAATTGGCCTCCCCCTCTCTAAACTTTCTCCTCTCTAGTCCATCCTTAATGCAACAGCCAGGATCACTCATCTGGCCAACAGTTACTCAGACGCCTCTACTCTATGCCAGTCATTGCACTGGCTGCCCATACACTATAGGATCCAATTCAAGTTGCTTGTTCTCACCCACAAAGCTCTTCACAGTGCAGCACCCCCCTACCTCTCCTACCTCATCTCTCTCTATCACCCTACCCATTCTCTACGTTCTACAAATGACCTTTGACTAACATCTGCACTAATCCGATCCTCCCACTCCCGGCTCCAAGACTTCTGCCGAGCTGCACCAATTCTCTGGAATGCTCTACCCAAGAAATCAGAACCATCCACAACTTGCATGGCTTCAGACGCTCACTAAAAACACATCTTTTTAAGGCGGCCTATCATACTCCCTAATAGAAGTCCTTAGTGAATGGGCTATATACAGCACCATCTCTTTGGACTGAATCTCTTCTTCAAACTCCACCAAACCCAAAAGCTCTACACAGATGTCTGGTGACCATTCATATAATTTTATTTCTATCCCTCATTTCCTCAAGATGCCTGGCCCATCAGTGTAATAAGCCCCTGTACCTTGTGTAACCCCTATCCCGTTGTAGATTGTAAGCTCTTTTGAGCAGGGTCCCTTTATTTTTGCTTTAATTATTGAATTGTACTTTTTACACTGATTCTCTACTTATTGTATTGTTTCAGATTGTACTTTATTGTTACATTGTTTCTCTGCTTTATTTATGGTACATTTTTACATTGATTCTCTGGTTAGTGTATTGGATTTTTTTATATTGATTTTCTACTTTACTTACTGTGTTGTATATTATCATTGTTACCTATGACCGTCTGTATATCACTGTATTGTAAAGCGCTGCGGAATATGTTGGCGCTATATAAATAAAGATTTATTACCCGGGGTCTTCTAGGTGCAGCCTGACGTGGCCAATGGCTTATGAGACAAATGGGTGGGGCAGGACGTCCTCATTATAATATTATTACAGATGTCCTCATGGACAAAGGATTCCTAACAATGATCATCTATCATAAATATTCAGGGTCTATCAAACTAAAAGTGCCCCTTCAGCAGATCCTATGCTGCATTTTGGGCAGGTGGCTTTTAGGGGCTCCTAAGTAGAGACTTTAGAACATTTTATGTTAATAATGATTTTAGGTCCGGGAGGTACGCTCCCTTCCCTGGCCTCGTGGTCTTCCTCCTCCTCCTCCTCTTCTCTCTTCCTAGTGACGTTGCGGCGCCTGCGCAGATCCCTCAGTTCTCGGGAATCCTCCTCATAGCTCTGCCCGGGATCTGAGATCACGTGATTTCAGAACATTGCACCTGCATATAACGCAGCACCAGATCCCGCCCTGTGCTGCCTTATGCTGTATGCAGACAGCGGAGCTGGGAATCTGGCGCCTGCGCAAACAGCATAACTGCGCTTGTTCCCTCCTTGCCAGATTCCCAGCCCCGCAGTCTGCATGAAGCATAAAGCAGCACAGGGCGGGATCTGGTGCCTGCGTTATATGTAGGTGCAATGTTCTAAAATCATGTGATCTCAGATCTCGGGGTGAGGCGGATAATAACCACGTTCACAAAATGCAGCATAGGCGCTGCTGAAATTGGCACTTTTAGTTTAATAGGCCCTGGGGGAAGGAAGGGGGGGTGACAGTGTGGCGCCCCGCAACGAGTGCGTCACAGGAGGGTATTGCATCCCTGACTGAAGATGCAATATTCTCCGTCTCAGTAGTGACATGGTTAATATTCAAAGCTCCATACCCTACATGCACCATTAGAATAGAGGGCCAATCAGGTCCTGGTGGGCGGAGTGTAGGAGAATGTAGAACAAGAGAGGAGAAGAAGTGGTCGGAGGGAACGTAGGATAAGAGGGCTCTGCACAGTTCCGTGCAGCCCTACAGACCACCTACCGGTTGGCGCCATTACCCGATGCCCCAAAACCGGAACCTGGGCGACTATCTAAACGGGTCACAAATACACCCACGCCCATCAACAACCGGATTACTGGTTCCGAAGCGAGCAAGTCGTTCACCGCTGCTCAGCAAACCAGAAGTGGAGGAACTGCTTCCTAGGAGCACCTCACTGCAGCTGCGACTAGAGCCGTCTTGCCAGCGGAGTACCTACCATAAGGAATCAGGCTCCCCTCACACCGGGCTGTATACACCGGCAGGGAAATTCAAGTAGCCCCCTTGTACCCGAACTGGCGCACTAAGGCGACGTCGGCAAATAGAAAAGGTTAAGGACGGAGGAACACCGCGGAGCTCTGAAACAACACCGGTCATTGCTGGGACCACCCGGTCCGTTACCCGTTAACTGTATACCTTGTATCATCTACCGGTTACAGTAAAAGACCCGTTACAGAGAACACTGGTGTCTGTACTTCTTCAGAACTGTTTAACTCCGCATTCTAAGAATAACAAAGCTGCCGTACAACATCAGGTGCAGCTCTTGGCCCCGGGGACTCCGCTCGTCCTGTGGGGAGCGTCCCATCTTGCTGCCGTACATCCCCCGGAGGCCCAAGCAGCGTCGGTGAAATCACCGGAATTCCCGCAGGTGGAGTCACGACAAGAATAATTAACCCTTATCTGTTCAGCCAACTCCTTTTGATCTGGACCACCGGGCCCCACAGCTTCGGGCGCGGAACCGTGACAGGGAGAAGCAACGCCCGAGACGTGCAGACCCGGCTACGGTGAGTCAACAGGTTCCCTTTAACCCCTGCATCTTCACTCCAAAAAAAGCAGCATAGCCTCAGTGTGTAGATGTCTGCTCCATCAGTCAGTGCCAGCCTGTGCCCACAGTAATGGGCAGACATAGCAATCTTCTCACCTTGTGATGTCACAGGCCGGAACTCCTCCATCATCACCTCCTCGTACCGATCCTTGTGTCCTTCTAGATACTCCCACTCCTCCATGGAGAGATAGACAGCGACGTCCTGACACCTTATAGGAACCTGACACACAATGATACCAACATCACCCAGAATCCTCCAGTGCTGTCCTGTATAATGTCCCAGTAGTCACCTCTCCAGTCATCACCCAGAATCCTCCAGTGCTGTCCTGTATAATGTCCCAGCAGTCACCTCTCCAGTCATCACCCAGAATCCTCCAGTGCTGTCCTGTATAATGTCCCAGCAGTCACCTCTCCAGTCATCACCCAGAATCCTCCAGTGCTGTCCTGTATAATGTCCCAGCAGTCACCTCTCCGCTCATCACCCAGAATCCTCCAGTGCTGTCCTGTATAATGTCCCAGCAGTCACCTCTCCAGTCATCACCCAGAATCCTCCAGTGCTGTCCTGTATAATGTCCCAGCAGTCACCTCTCCGCTCATCACCCAGAATCCTCCAGTGCTGTCCTGTATAATGTCCCAGCAGTCACCTCTCCAGTCATCACCCAGAATCCTCCAGTGCTGTCCTGTATAATGTCCCAGCAGTCACCTCTCCGCTCATCACCCAGAATCCTCCAGTGCTGCCCTGTATAATGTCCCAGCAGTCACCTCTCCGCTCATCACCCAGAATCCTCCAGTGCTGTCCTGTATAATGTCCCAGCAGTCACCTCTCCGGTCATCACCCAGAATCCTCCAGTGCTGTCCTGTATAATGTTCCAGCAGTCATCTCTCCGCTCATCACCCAGAATCCTCCAGTGCTGTCCTGTATAATGTCCCAGCAGTCACCTCTCCGCTCATCACCCAGAATCCTCCAGTGCTGTCCTGTATAATGTCCCAGCAGTCACCTCTCCCTTCATCACCCAGAATCCTCCAGTGCTGTCCTGTATAATGTCCCAGCAGTCACCTCTCCGCTCAGCAGCTCAATCATCTTGTTGCTGAGCTCTAGGATCTTCTTCTTGTTCCTCTCATGTATCGGGGAGTGCGGGGGAGGGGCTGTGATGAGGCTCCGCCCTCCTGACTCCTGGAGATGGATGATGGGAGTCACACAGTCCCCCGGTGTCTTCCTCACTATGGTGTAATCCTGTGTATGGAGAGAGACACTTAGGGAGATGCGGCATCATGAGATCCTGGAGTCTTGTCGCCCCTGATGACAGGTCCCAGTAACTACAATGATACAATAAAGCTGATAGAAATGTGGAGGAGTCACCTCTCCGCTCAGCAGGGAGATGATCTCCAGGGTGAGGTGGAGTAATCTACTGCTGATCTCATTCCCGTCCTCGTCCATCCTCAGGATCATTCAGGAGACGGAAAACTGGATCAGCCGGAGGGATCTCGTCCTGCAGCGTCTGTATGATAAAGAGAAGATGGAAATCATAGAGGAGAAAATAACGAGATCCAGAACCACAAATACTGAGGAACAGATCACCGACCACGAGCGATGGATCCTGTAACTAAGGGATCACATCTACAAGACGTCACCGACCACGAGCGATGGATCCTGTAACTAAGGGATCACATCTACAAGAGATCACCGACCACGAGCGATGGATCCTGTAACTAAGGACTGATCACATCTACAAGAGATCACCTCACACGAGCGATGGATCCTGTACTTAAGGACTGATCACATCTACAAGAGATCACCTCACACGAGCGATGGATCCTGTAACTAAGGACTGATCACATCTACAAGAGATCACTGACCACGAGCGATAGATCCTGTAACTAAGGAGCGATCACATCTACAAGAGATCACCTCACACGAGCGATGGATCCTGTAACATAATCCATTGTGTGTCCTCGGCCTCCTCTCATTATCAGCCTCGTCGGCGGAGGTCGGTCACCGTGGTAACTGCACCGCCAGCGGGGACTGAGGATCAGGAGGAAAATCCCCGGGAGCAGCAGGAGCCTCCACAGGAGCAGCTCTGCCCTCAGCACACACTGGACTCTCACCTGGAGGGAGGGAAACGCAGATCAAGAGCTGCTGCACTGTGAGCGCTGGAGGATCCGTGTGATCAGTCTAACTCAGTGTCATGTGATCAGGGGGCGGAGCGCAGAAGAGCAGATCTTGAGGACCTGTGATGACGTCAGTGTCATGTGACTAGGGAGCGTAGCTCAGAAGAGAAGATCTGGAGGACCTGTGATGACGTCGGGCATGTGACCAGGGGGCGGGGTTTAGGAGAGAAGAGCTGGAGGACCTGTGATGAGGTCAGTGTCATGTGACCAGTGGGTGGGGTCAGGAGAGAAAAGCTGGAGGAGCTGGGATGACGTCACTGTCATGTGACCAGGGGGCGGGGTCAGGAAAGAAGAGCTTGAGGAGCACTAGGAGATCGGGGCAGTCTCAATTGATAAATGCGCATGCGCAACATGCACGCGCGGGACTCGCCGCCGCGCGAGCTCGCGCGCACCTGGCGCATGCGCAGAAGATACGACTGCTGTCAATTCAAGTTCGCGCGGTGCCGACACTGCGCGCCGCCAACCTCCTTCTCCCGCCTTCTCGTTTTGGCGCCTTGCCAAGACTTCCATCACTGCTCCAGGTGTTAACCCTTTAGGGGGAGGACTTCCATCACTGCTCCCGGTATTAACCCTTTAGGGGGAGGACTTCCATCACTGCTCCCGGTATTAACCCTTTATGGGGGGGCTTCTAACACTGCTCCCAGTATTAACCCTTTAGGGGGGGGGACTTCCATCACTGCTCCCGGTATTAACCCTTTATGGGGGGGCTTCTAACACTGCTCCCAGTATTAACCCTTTAGGGGGAGGACTTCCATCACTGCTCCCGGTATTAACCCTTTATGGGGGGGCTTCTAACACTGCTCCCAGTATTAACCCTTTAGGGGGGGGGACTTCCATCACTGCTCCCGGTATTAACCCTTTAGGGGGGGAGAGGGCGCTGGGGGCTCAGAGAGGGGGGAGCGGTTTTATAGATAGATGGATAGGGGGTCCCTTATGGCGGGGGCTCGTGTATGGATGGATAGGGGGTCCCTTATGGCGGGGGCCCGTGTATGGATGGATAGGGGGTCCCTTATGGTGGGGGCCCGTGTATGGATGGATAGGGGGTCCCTTACTGTGGGGGGGCTGTGTACGGATAGATAGGGGTACCTTACTCTGGGGGCTTGAGTACGGATAGATAGGGGGGTCCCTTATGGCGGGGGGTGTGTATGGATAGATAGGGGGTCCCTTACTGTTTTGGGGGGCTGTGTACAGATAGATGGGGGTGCCTTACTGTGGGGGGCTGTTTATGGATAGATAGGGGGTCCCTAGAAAGTCGCACGTTGTTGCTGCGGATTTTCTGTACGGAAAGATGGATGGAAAATCCGCAGCGGCAGTACAGTACAGTATCCGTATGGGGATAGCAGTACTAGTTTTGATACAGTGCAGATCGTTATGCAATGGAAAGTTGACTGCACTCTGTAAATTTGCTTTTTCAGAATGTCAATTTGCCGTTGAGGATCCATTGCGCCTTTGTCCCATAGACTACCATTAGACCGCAGCAAAATATTTTATGCTGTGGATTTGGGGTTTTGTACAAAGAGGGTGGGATAAATAGTGTCAACCCAGGGAACTGCGGACGCTCATTGGCTGCAGGGAGTGTCGTTTGGCCCCATTGGGGTGAATGGGAGAGTAAAGTTGTGGCAGCCGTTGATTGGCCGAGTGCAGTGCTCATCACTGTAGCACCCATACAGCAGTGAATTTACAGATGCTTTGCCAGAAATTACAGGAAAAAGCTCTGATGGTGGACCCCCGCTGCCACAGACACTGGGCACACCGGTGACACTAAGCTGCTGTAATTAAAGGGGTTCAATCACCTACAATTGATTTTTTATTAACATACTTACCTGTTCCTGCAGCCGTCCGGACAGTCCAGGGCGGCTCTGCGTCGATCTTCTGGCATTTATAAGTGCCATTTAAGAGTGTTTAAGCTCGCACATTTCCCTGTATCGGACTGCGGGACGGGCGTCACATGACCCAGTGAGGTCAGACTAAGCCAGCCCCAGCTTCATAATATGTAAACATCGGGGCTGCAGCCTGAAGATCGCGGAGCGGCTGACGGACCTCAGGACCGCTAGGACCAGCTGCAGGAAGAAGGTAAGTATGAAAAAAAAAAATGTGGCAGAACCACTTTAAGTATTGAAACTCCTTACGATTCTGACACAGGGCCTGGAGAATGAGCTTCGCCATGTGGCTTCGCTGTAGCATTCACCCCTATAGGACCAAACACCACTCCCTGCAGCCAATGAGTGGCCACAGTTCCCTAGGTTGATACGCTATCGACACCACCTCCTTGGACCTCGCTGCAACCATCTTCCGTAATGGTGGCATTTTGGAGGCAGAATAAACAACACTAATGCGCCTTAACCTTCCTAGCGGTATTCCCGAGCCTGACTCGGGGTTAACATTCACTTCCAGAAGCGTTAACCCCGAGTCAAGCTCGGGCTTACCCGCGGTCGCGGCAGATGCGGTGAAAAAAACGCACTTGCCGCATAGCCGCCGCACTCGCGGCGCGGTTGCGGTAATCGCTATAGTAAGTATAGGGGGACTTGCGGCAAGTGCGGTTTTGCACTTGCAGCAGGTGCAGCCACGAAAAAACCGCACTTGCCGCACCTGCCGCAAGTCCCCCTATACTTACTATAGCGATTACCGCAACCGCGCCGCGAGTGCGGCGGCTATGCGGCAAGTGCGGCAGATGCGTTTTTTTCACCGCATCTGCCGCGACCGCGGGTAAATGGTACCGCTTTTAGCACAAAATTCCTGACAGAATCATACCGCCAGGGAGGTTAAATGGTTGCGGAATCACAGCGGGTTTGAGGTAGCAAAATTTGGCACATGTGACCTTATACTCCCATCGTTAATTTAATAAGTGATCAGCACCCCTCCCTCTTATATTGACTCGATGATTGTCTCTTTTTCATGCAACTTAGGTGGTGTTCTGGTACAGATTGTGACAGCCTTTTGAGAAGAAATGGCTGAAAACAAACCAACATGCCCAGTTTGTGCCAAGAGTTTTACTCAAAAGCATAATGTGAATGCACACATGAGGAATGTTCATGATATGGAAGTGGGTTTAGGGGGGCCTTTGGCGTGCCCCATGTGTGACATCAGAGTCCAATGTTATGAGGATCTTGCAGGTCATATGGAAGAGAAACATGGCATGCCAATGGAAAAAGAAGAACTAGCCTTTGCCTGTATGGAAGGTAAGACTGCTATATCTATATGGACTTTCTAGATTTATTGAGTATATAATCTGTATGTACATGTTCATATTTTATTGCCAATGGCTATGCTTGCTTTATTTTGTCAAATATCAAGTATAAAAAGTATTTACCGTACTTCAAAACCACTGGTGTAACTACCAGGGTAGCAGCCGTAGCGGCTGCCACAGGGCACGGGCCGCCAGGTGCACAGATGGGGCAGTGCCCCCGGGGGTTCGCTTTCGGGCCACCAGGTGCACAGATGGGGCAGTGCCCCCGGGGATTTGCTTTCCAGGAATGCGAAGTGCCCCTGAGCGGCGGACCCGGTGTCTCCCTGCTCAAAAATGAAAAAGGATTTATACTCATGGCTGCTGCAGCTGCGTCTTCCTTTGGTCTGGCCATCCAGTTGTCCTGTGTGACAGTATGCTCTAGCTGTGTACTACAGTGCTCAATCACACCTATTATAAACATGTTTGGGTACCGTCAGACTAAATGACCCTCCAGTGATAACGAGCCGACCCCCGTCGTCTCAGATAGCTGGAGGGCTGTTTTCTAATGTCTGTATTTACTATGTTAATGCATTAACATATCAAGCACCGCAGCAAGATCGATGCGGTTCTGGCGGCAGATGCAGGGAGCTCCAGGATGTGACGTCCGGTTCTCTCTGTGACCCGGGGTGCTGTCCCAAAGCAGTAGCGAGCAGGGCCCCGCTATGGGGATCGCTGCTCGCTGTTGCTAATACCCGTCATACACAGCGAGGTGACGGGTGCCAGCAACGAAATAAGGTGCTGAACTTTCAGCCGTGAGCAACAACCTCACAGCGGGGGCCTGCTCGCTGCTACCTGTCACACACAGCAAGATCGCTATGGATCTTGTTGTGACGTCACTTTTTACAGCGAGATTGTAGCGATCCTGCTGTGTGTGTGATGGGGCCTTTACTCCAAACAATACATTATTTGTAGCAGTTGCTCGTTCAGACTTTTTTAATAGTCTGACTATTCACCTTGCAAAAATGCATGAATGCATTGGTTGGGTTGTGGCAAGGGGTGACAAACTGTATAGGTATTGAAACAATATTGCTCATAGCTTAATATTTGCTTCCAGTATCATATAAACACTGTAAATGTCATAGTACTCAGGGTATTTATAATATTTCTTTCACTGTAGATTTTAAAGCATGGAAGAAGAAAGAAGAAAATGAAAACCGATCACTATATGTGCAACAGTCCGGATCAAAACTGCTCGCTAATGGAAAAAAGAGAACACTGTTCCAGTAAGTACATGAGACGATTAATTTGCTGATGTGTTTAACCCCTTGGCGACACATGACGCCACATAGGCGTCATAAAAACCCGTGCCTTTGCGTCCGAGGACGCCAGGGTGGCGTCTTCTCGGGTTTCCCTTGCTGTGGCTCTATTAACCACTGTCACTGAAGGGTTAATAGAGCCGCAGCTATGGGACAACCTCCAGATGACCTCACGGGGGGGGGGGGGGGGGTGGTTTCGCCCCCACGTGGCTAGAAGCCCTCCGATTGGCCAGCTTTATCAGCAGTAAACATTGAAATATTTCATCAATAAAAATTAGTGAAACATTTACAATGTGGCCATGGCCTGATGCCAAAGCATTGGCTGGGGCAGTGTGACGTGTGATGCTAGCCCTCCAATCAGATGTGCAGGGGAATGTTTAGATATGGCTGCCAGAGCTCATCAGCTTCACTCTGTCGGTGGATGCTGATGAGCCTGCACCTCTGCTGCCACCGACCGTGCCCATGTGAGGTGCCCCCTTCCCCCGCCGCCACCGATCGTGCCCTGAGCTGCCGCCACTGTCGATCGCCGGTAACCGCCCCTCCCCCTGTGTCCTCTGCTCCCCACTGCTGTGATCCTCTCTCCCCCCTCCCTCATCTCGCTCTTTCCCCCGTCCCCTCATCTCGCTCTGTCCCCCGTCCCCTCAACTCGCTCTGTCCCCCGTCCCCTCAACTCGCTCTTCCCCCTTCCCCTCATCTCGCTCTCTCCCCCTCCCCTCAACTAGCTCTCTCCCCCCTCCCTGAACTCGCTCTCACCGGTCCGGTCTCCGTCGGATTGTGACCTCTTCTGCTGCTCCCTCTGCATTCATCCACCGGCCTACTTCTGCCAGCCAGTGGTGATTGCAGGCAGCAGCAGGGCCTGTGATCACCCCTGCACCTGGGATCACCCCTGCACCTGTGATCACCCCTCCAGTGATCACACCCCCTGCACCTGTGATCACCCCTGTACCTGTGATCACCCCTGCACCTGTGATCACCCCTGCACCTGGGATCACCCCTGCACCTGTGATCACCCCCCCCAGTGATCACACCCCCTGCCCCTGTGATCACCCTCGTGATCAACCCCTGCCCCTGAGTGCCCCTTGCGCGTCCCCTGCCCCTGACTGTCCCCTGCGCGTCCCCTGCCCCTGACTGTCCCTTGCGCGTCCCCTGCCCCTGACTGTCCCTTGCGCGTCCCCTGCCCCTGACTGTCCCCTGCGCGTCCCCTGCCCCTGACTGTCCCCTGCGCGTCCCCCTGCCCCTGACTGTCCCCTGCGCGTCCCCTGCCCCTGACTGTCCCCTGCGCGTCCCCTGCCCCTGACTGTCCCCTGCGCGTCCCCTGCCCCTGACTGTCCCCTGCGCGTCCCCTGCCCCTGACTGTCCCCTGCGATCCCCTTTGCTACCAGGGGGGGCCGAGTCATACCATCCTCATACCTCCAACACCTGGCCTGTCTCCAGATGCCTCTTCCTGCTCATCCTCTTTAGCGCAGCCTAGCAACACCAGACACTTGGCTCACAGCGCACTTTGTGGCATGAAGCAGGTGACCCCTCGTTCTCTAGCAATGCTAGACAACGCTCAAGAACATAGAAGTGACCCGTTCCAGGGCAGCGGGGATACTCGGGTGTCAGGCCTCTCTGTTGCTGGGGGATGTCACGGCCGCCGGCCTGACTCCGTAGCCCTGGCGATGCAGTCAATAAGTGGTATTTACACAGGTGTTAATTGTCTTCGTGACGCCACCTGTAGATGTCCGATAACTTATACCGGCGCTGCTAGGGACCTCCGGGGCGATGGGCTGCAGCTGGTTGGTTTACCCCTACAGGTAGGGTACGGTCCCCGGGGCTCAAGGCATGGACTGGCTGGGAACTTGCAATAAAGACGGACACACACACACTGAGTCTCTGTTCTGTATCTTTACTGATGATGATGTAGCAGGTACCGTCTGGGAAGAAGGGTGCGCCTCCGGTAGACTCCACACTGGTGAGTTATAGGCCTCCTTAGTTTCTTTCTGAGTGTCTGGATCGGTTCGTGTGTGTGACTACACTGTCTTGTGCTGTCCTTTTCTCTAGCTCCCACCCGTCTCTGCTGCACTGAAAGGTTCTCTTCTGCTCTAAAGCTGGTAATCTGCGGTGTACATCCACGGGCTCTTCAGCTTCTAACCCCTTCGTCGACTGGTGCTGCAGGTGGTTACTGGGAGGCTAAACCTCCTCGGGGTCTGTGGATTCTCTGTAGTCTACTCTAGGCAGCTACAGACTTTGGATTCCAATATCTGGTGCTTCTTCTGGGGTGAACCTGGATAGTTCCTCTCCGTCCCCGTGTTACATTTCTCGCCTCTTCCTCGGACCTCACTCTTCTGGCCCACACTCTGGCTTTCCCACTGCTAATACGCCTGGCTTTTCTGTGGTCACCAGTCTCAGCTACACTCTGCTTCTTCAGCTCTCCTAGCGTCTGCATGCTCTGGCGCTCTATCCTCCAAGACCCGTATTTATAGGGGATCTGGTCTGCAGTAACCAGTGGAGCGCCCCCTACTGGTCTGGAGGTTGTGGTGTTGTGTGTAGTGTGGACACTCAGTGTGGAGCTTCCCCTTGGCGAACTAAGTGGTTTGTGGGCTCCTGGCACAGGGAGCCACAGAAGGAAGAGGCATCAGCCCCTGGCAACGCTGTAGTCAGAGTGATTCTCCTATGGACTGCGGCCCCACTGCTTTGAAACCATCATTTCTGGTGGCCAGGCAGCCGACCCGGATGTAGAACGCTGCAATCAGATTAACATCTGTTTGCAGCATTATGCATACAAAGCTATTTGTACAAACCAATATTGCAAATGTTTCTCAATGCTTTTTGGATTATCACTCTATCATGGATTTACAGTACAAAATGTGTTGCTCTATGGAGGTATTTAAATCAATATTGAAGACATCAAGTGTTTGTTTTCTCACATATTCCTCATGCATTATATATTGTGCTTTATACACAAAAAATATTTATATACTTGATATATTTCAGCTGCAATAGAGATGGTTCATACAGGTCCAGAGTTGGAACAGATCGAAAGAAGAAGTTAAAATCACAAGGGTCATGTAAGATAGAAGCAAGGTGTCCATCTTTTATCATTGTGAAAGAAGGAGCTGAAAATGTGAGAGTTACATTTTATAAGCGACATGTAGGCCACAGTATGTCTTTGGGACATCGAACGCTATCTATAGACGACCGCACACAAATTGCTGGTAAGTGCGAGGCCCTATTCATATACAGTATATGTATGTATTGTGTGTGTGTGTGAGTATATATCTAATATATAAAGCTGAATGTGTGTGTGTGTGTGTATGTCCTCGATTGGCATCTGCACCGTCGCAGCTACAGCCACAAAATTTGGCACGGTCACACATCTGGACCCCGAGAGCATCATAGGCTATATTTTATGCCGAAATTTTAACCCTGCGCGTTCCAGTTCACCAAACAATTTTGCCCTTATCTATATAATGGAGTCAAAGTGACAGTTGACAGTTGTGAATGAGAGAAGCTTAATGACAGCACCAAAGACTAACAGCAAATAGTCACTAAGGTGGGGCCCCAACATGGGATATTCACCACACATGGGGACATGTATACAAACCACACGCACACAGAGTAACAGCAAGTGTATAGTTGCTAAGGTGGAGCCCCAACATTGGATACTTCCCACGCTCCCGAGCACACACAACACAGACACACACGCACAACATTGACACACACAGACGCACACAACACAGACACACAACACAGACATACAGACACACACATAACACACCACACAGACCCCCCACACAGGGACACACACACATGCACACCCTACAGGGACAAATGCACTCACCCCACAGGGACATACACGCACATAATATATACTGCCTAGTCGGGGGAGGGGTTAACTGTTGGCTGGAGATTTATCAGGCTTGCTTTAGCAACCAATCACGGCTCAGCTTCTATTTCCCTATAGGGTCATTAATATGACATATTCAAATTCTATTTTGGTATAGCTAACAGCAGTTATTTATTAACCCAGGCGTAGCTGGGTAGTACAGCTAGTATATACCGTCTTTCCCCGAAAATAAGGCCCCCCGATAATAAGACCGCATGGGGGGGGGGGGGGGGGGGGCGATTTGTCTAATGTAAGTCCCCCCCCCCCCGATTATAAGACCGGTACCTTAGTTAGTAGTAATGTCACATATATGCTGCCTCTGCCCCGCAGTCCCCGATCTCCCCGCTGCCCTCCGTTTTCAGTAGCTGCTCTCCTGTGCCCGCATATGCCCCAGGTGACGCCGCTGGTGGTCCCGGGCGCAGGGGGTTAACTGTGTGCCCCCCCCGCCCAGCCTGACGTCACCGCAGCCCTGGCCGGAGCTCTGATTGGCCCAGGGCTCGAGTTGTGATTGACCAGGCGGCTCCACAGCATCTCGAGCCCTGATTGGCCCAGCGGCTCCGGCAGGCAAGCAGCAGAGGAGACAGTACAGTACAGTAAAAAGTAAAGAAAATGTACAATATGGCTATGGGAAATTGCTGTGGGATATACTGTATGGGGCTGACTGTTCCCCTATGGGACTTGCTGTGGGATAATGTATGGGGCTGACTATCCCACAGCAAGTCCCATAGGGTAACAGTCAGCCCCATACAGTATATCCCACAGCAAGTCCCATAGGGTAACAGTCAGCCCCATACAGTATATCCCACAGCAAGTCCCATAGGGTAACAGTCAGCCCCATACAGTATATCCCACAGTAAGTCCCATAGGGTAACAGTCAGCCCCATACAGTATATCCCACAGTAAGTCCCATAGGGTAACAGTCAGCCCCATACTGTATATCCCACAGCAAGTCCCAGGGGGTAACAATGTATGGGGCTGACTGTTACCCTATGGGGACTTGCTGTGGGATATACCGTACTGTATGGGGCTGACTGTTACCCTATGGGGACTTGCTGTGGGATATACCGTACTGTATGGGGCTGACTGTTACCCTATGGGGACTTGCTGTGGGATATACCGTACTGTATGGGGCTGACTGTTACCCTATGGGGACTTGCTGTGGGATATACCGTACTGTATGGGGCTGACTGTTACCCTATGGGGACTTGCTGTGGGATATACCGTACTGTATGGGGCTGACTGTTACCCTATGGGGCTTGCTGTGGGATACTGTATGGGGCTGTTACCGTACCCTATGGGACTTGCTGTGGGATACTGTATGGGGCTGTTACCGTACCCTATGGGACTTGCTGTGGGATACTGTACGGTACTGTGATGGGAGGCTGCAGTCCTGTTGTCCGCTTTCCTGTTTTGAACGGTCTAACGTAAAGTACCGTACTGGACGGTAAAACAGATACGGAACCATAAACAATGCTGACACGGTATATTTTTACCCCTACCGTAGACATGAGCACTTCCGGGACCGGTAAAAGAAAGAGCTACTCCGTCGAGTACAAAAAAGCAATCGTCGAAGAATCGTGGGGCAAAAATATGGTGGAATTCTGCAAAGAGAAAATGTTGAGTGAACGATTGGTCCGCAGATGGCGAGCAGAATACAGTGACCTCACTCAACAAGTGGAGAGCGAAAATGCTAAAAAGCGCAAGGTTGGATCTGGTCGGCAACCAATGTATACCGAGCTGGAAGGCCTGGTCTCTGAGTGGGTTGCAGACAGAAGAGCAAAGACATTGGTGGTGACCAGGGCTCAGATCCAGGAATATGCCCTTGCAGTGGCACCACAGTTCGACATTTCCACTGAAGATTTCAAGGCGTCCCAACACTGGGTGGATAACTTCCTTGAACACAATGACCTGTCACTGAGAAGATCCACAACACTCTTTAGGCTGGAAGATGCTGAAATTGTGAAACGTGCATTGGCATTCAAGACCTTTGTTGATGACGCAGACTTCTCCAAATACAATCTTTCCAACATGATTGCCATGGATGAAACTGCAGTGTTCATGGGCCAAGCAGCTCAAACCACCATTGAACAACGAGGTGCCTCCTCCGTGTACGTTCCCTCCACCGCTTATGAAAGTGCACGTGTCACCTGCATTTTGGCGATTCGCCTGGATGGCACTAAAGTCCCACCTTTACTCATTGCAAAGGGCAAGAAGGACAAGATTGAGCGGGTTTCTGGCATTTATGTGCTGGAAACTGAAAAAGCCTGGGCCACACAAGCTGTTATAAGGAAGTGGCTTGATTTAATGCTGCCGCTTGTTATGCGAGGGAGCCAAAGAGGAATGCTGATCTGGGATGCAGCCAGCACACACCGCGCCAAAGACATGAACAACTTCCTTCATGAGCGGAGAATCGACCAAATCATGATTCCTGCAGGAATGACGGCTTATCTCCAGACTCTGGATATCGCCATTAACAAGCCCTTCAAGGACTATCTGCGTGCGGAAATCAATGATTACATTGAGAACAGAATGGAGAGAAATGTACGTGGCAACTTTGTGAAACCAAAACTGCCAGAGATTGTGACTTGGGTGAAGAATTCATGGGATAAGATCACGGACACCTGCGTTGCAAATAAACTGCGAGCTGGCTACCTGGACAAGACCTGCTCATTTCAGGACAGTGCCGTTGCTACCCATGAGAGATATGGGGGAATGATTCAGCAGGAAATGGAGTCCCGAGAGTCCCAAGAAAATCCACAGGATCCTCAGAGTGTGGATGTGTATGATGATGTTCCTGAAGATGATGACATGGTTGTCATGGAATAAATCTGGTTTGTGTTACGGTATAACATATTGACATTGTTCGTTGTTTTGCATGTTATACATGGAAATACCGTAATGTTACGGTAGTAACAAGATATTCTTGATACATTTGTTTGATTATACTGTTTTGTGGTGACTACCATACTGTTCAACATGTTAAATAAATGTTATTTTTTTGGTTAAAAAAAAATTGTCATTTTTTTTGGCTAATATAAGACCTCCCCCGAAAATAAGACAGGGTGGGACTTTTGGAGGTAAAATTAATATAAGACACGGTCTTATATTCGGGGAAACACGGTATATATACACACTTGAGTATAAGTAGAGGCCCCAAATTTAAACACAAAAAAGAGGTAAAACTTGTTGACTTGAGTATAAGTTGGGAGTGGGAATTGGGCTCCTGGGGGGTCTCTCTGCTGCTCCATGTAGCCAGCTGCAGCCCCCGGACAAGTCCTCCCTGTAGCCAGCAGGTCCCCTCTTTAGCCAGCAGCAGGTCCCCCCTTAGCCAGCAGTGCTCCCCATTACACAGCAGTGTCCCCCTTTAGCTAGCAATGTTCCCCATCGGTGTTAAAGTTTTTGGCTATACAGCCTTTATAACACACTTTCACATGTAGGAACCAAACGACCCATGCCATCTGCCTTCTCCAAGGGAGCGTCTCGGCTGGCTAGCAACTCATGATAAATAGATATATATACAATAGAAATACATTTGATCGCATGTTGCTTTACATGAAATTAGTCATACATGCAGAAGTAGATTACTATTTAATGGTCATTGAATCTAAAAAATGAAAACGATTTACTCATTTAAAAAAAATGTTTGTGTTATTGAAGTCACATTGAATTAATGGAAGTATAACTGATCATTGGTTAAATATTCATCTTTCATAGGACTCTTGGAATCTGGAAGAACGCTATCAACCATCCTTGATTTAGTTCGAGATAGTTGTCTCAATAGTGAGCATTTCCAGCGTATTCATCTTCTGACTAAAAAATACATGCGCAATATAAGTAGAGACTTCAATCTGCAAAAGGATCGTCTCCACCCAAACGATGCCATCAGTCTTGATATCTGGGTGAATTCATTTTTAGAGGGTAACAAGGACTATAACCCAGTCGTCTTCTACAAAAGGCAAGGGGAGTCGGATAAAACGGTGGTGGGATCTCCACATTTAAATGATGAAGATTTTTTTACTTGTCATCATGACACCGTATCAAAAGAAAATGTTTTTAGAATTTGGAAGTGACGTTATTTGTGTGGATGGCGCTCACGGAACGAATGGATATGATTTCCAGTTACTAACAATATTAACTGTAGATGAGTATGCTTCAGGATACCCTATCGCTTTTTGTTTCATAAACAGGAAGGATACAATTGCATATAAAAGATTTTTCCTTGCAGTTAAAATGGCTAGTTCGATGCCAGTAAATTATGTCTGCAACATATTTATGAGTGATGATGAACCCGCATTCCTCAATGCCTGGGAGGAAGTGATGGGTCCTGTAAAGCATCGCCTGCTTTGCAGTTGGCACGTAGACAGAAATTGGCAATCCAATGTCCATTCCAAAATAAAGTGTCACAGTAAAGGAGTGATGGCATACAAGGTTTTACATTTATTGCAAAAAGAATGTAATGAAACTTCCTTCCTTCAAAAATTACAGCTTTTTCTCCAAGAATTAGGTGAAGATACCCAAGAGTTTGCCAGATATTTTCTTGCTGTTTATGCAAAGCGACCTGAAACTTGGGCATATTGCTATAGGAAGGGCCTTGGAATAAATACAAACACGTATCTCGAATCCTTTCACAGAGTGTTTAAACACATGTATTTGGAGGGTAAAAAAATAAAACGGCTGGATAAGTGTGTGTCGGCACTAATGAAATTTACAAGGAACAAAATGTTTGAAAGATCGATTCGGAAAGAAAAAAAAAAACGCCTTCTCATCGACTTAGTCTAATGCAAAATTCACACATAGAGAGCTTGGCAATTAGCAACAGTATGATTGTAGCACATCCAAACAACGCAGTCTTTGAGGTGCAGGCCTCAGATTTAAAACGTAGCTATGTTGTGTCCAAAGAAGAGGTGACCTGCAGCCTTAAAAATGTCTGCCCTGGGGGGGCGTGTCCTGCTGCTGATGGCGCCGGACGCTCGCTGAGAAGGCTCCGCCGCTCAGGCTGAACTATCGGCACCCACCGGCTCTTACCGGGCTCTAACGCCTCTGAATACCAGGAGAAGACCCACCGCACAGCATAGTGATGCCGCGGGCGGCCTTCCGGCGCCGGGAAACAGAAGGTAAACTTACCGACTTCTTTGGGACTGATTCTCAGAAGCCCTCCAAAATGGCGCCGGCTAATCCAGCCACTGCAGCTTCCTCATCCCCCACAGGGCACGCTCCGCGGATCTCAGGGAGGGGGTCCTGGGGACAGAGATGAATCCCCAGTATCAAAACGATCCCTCCGGGACATGTTGGGATCCCTGAGGGACTCCATGCTGGGAGAAATTCGCTCCATGATAGGGGACCTGCGCTCAGACATGGCGGCTCTGGGGGAAAGAACGTCACACCTTGAAACAAAGATGACGGACTTTGTAACTGCTCACAACAACCTCGCTGACAATTATGATGTGATGGATAAGGAGATGAAAAAGACGCAGTTAACCCTTTTCCACCTTGAGGACGGTCTGCGTAAAAACAATGTTAAACTGCGAGGTGTGAAAGAACTGGATAATGAGGAGGATCTCGGGAGTATCATAGCTATGTTCCTTACGGCGGTGCTACCAGATGTTCCCCCTGTGGTGTTAGAGGTAAACAAGGCGTATAGACTACCAAAGCCGGCCAAATTGGCCAAGGACATTCCTAGAGATATCCTGATTTCGTTTCAACGGCCTGATGTGAGAGAAACTCTTCTACGTGCCATGCGCTCCCACCCTACCCTGCCAGATCCGATTGCCACCGCGGCGGTATTCCCGGACCTTTCACCAGGGACTCTTGCCAGGCGCAGGGAATTCGCACCAAGTTGCAGGGTTCTACACAAGAGGGGGATTCAATACATTTGGGGATCTCCGGTATCCCTAACCTTCCGCTACAAGGGGACGAGACAAGTCTTCCAGTCTCCAAAAATGTCTGCCCTTTAAGCTGTTCTCTTTGCCAGATCTGCGTCCACATGTACAGCTGTACTTGTGTGGATAGCTTAATAAAAGGAAACCTTTGCAAACATATTCATGCAGTTGTGCGGCTGGGTTTAACAGAGGATCCCGAAATGCTTACCAGCACCCATGCGGAGACCACAGAAGCCGATGAGTTAATGGCAGATATTTTAAAGTTTAACGTGCTTCTTGATTATTGTTCGTCTTCACAGAGGCAATCTTTGATTAGTAGCTCTGAGGTTCTGACCAGTTGCTTTAGAGTTAACGAGATGTCCGCAGACACCCTTAAAGCTGCTCAAAAAGACATTGGTAATCTATTAACAAAATATAGCAACGACGACTTAACTTTAAGGATGAAAAATAGGGAGCCACCACACAAGAAGATTCAGACACAAACAAGGCTTTTCTCTACAAAAAAGAGAAAGGAAAATCTGAAGACATGTCCCAAGCCAAGTGCCAATGAAAAAGACAATTTGGGTAAGGGTGAGGCTGAATACATCTACACTGGATTTGATCACACATATTGTAAATAGTCAAAAAAAATAAAAGAAGAAACAACGGGAGCACAACCAATAAAGAATTTTTTACAAGGTTATACGTGAAGGAGTCAAACAAGGATTACACTTTATTTATCCCCTGACAAAGCTGTAATAGCGATACGCGTGGGGTATAGGGCTCCCTAAGGGTCTATTCTCACACGGCTGCCTGGACCTCGCACTGGATGACTTTGGACAATTAGACTTCAGACCAGTTATCTGGTGAAGTATAGCACTGACTGATCATTAGCAAGGTGGCATTCTTGGTTATTAACAGTTGCAAGTTCAACGGCGTTATTGTTTTTTACATTGATGTTCTAATTAGATCTACAGTTTGGATATGTGGCTGGTCATAGGGGTGATCTTATCTTGCACTAGTATGAGCCAGAATAAATGACCTGCTCGATAGTCCAGATGCATTCCTGCTACATGTTCCACACTATGCATGGTGGGATAATCATATTTACTATATTTGCCTAACAGCATAGCTGATTTGCTAACTGTGTAACTAGGGCTCTGCATTTGTGCTGTGTATTATACCACAAGCCCTGCGGGCTATTGATGTTAATCTTCTCAGCATAGAGTATTGTGTGTTTTGGCTTGTTATTTTACCCACCATCACTCTACGGGCCAAAGTGCCCCTGTAGTGACTAGGTGATTGCTCTATTCTTGATTAGCGTTATCCTGCACGGCACCACATAGGTTAAATCTTCCATGCCACGCTTTGACGTGTGTATTATGTTCTAATTTGGGCTGTGTTAAACATGTAATAACACCGCTGATCTAAGGGCCCTTTCACATCAGCGTTTATTTGAAATCGCGGCAGATGTGAAAAAACCGCATCTGCTGCGATAGCCGCATAACCGCTGCACTTGCGGCGCGGTTGCGGTAATCCCCATAGAAAGTATAGGGGGACTTGCGGCAGGTGCGTCAAGTGTCGGTTTTGCACTTGCGGCAAGTGCGGCCGCGAAAAAAACCGCAGTCAGCCGCGGTTTTTTTCGCGGCCGCACCTGCCGCAAGTGCAAAATCGCACCTGCCGCAAGTCCCCCTATACTTTCTATGGGGATTACCGCAACCGCGCCGCAAGTGTAACGGTTATGCAGCAAACGCGGCAGATGCGTTTTTTTTCACCGCATCTGCCGCGAATTTCAAAAAACGCTGATGTGAAAGGGCCCTAACGCAATCCTCCTTGTTGTGACATTACTGGGACTCGGCCACATGTGGGCAGTTGTATAACACCAACGTGTTCAGAACATTGGCATATATCCACAATTAAGTGATAATCACTTGGGGAGTTACCCACTCTGTGTAATAAATACTCAATTGCCCAGCAGTAGCCCCTTATTTATTCAGTGCTATTTCTATGCCATTGTGTACTGTCATTTGGTGAATGTATAGTCCGGTTTCCATGTGTATGTATTCAGGTTCTCTTTAGCCATATTCATTGTATTATATATATTCACCCTGTGGGATGACCCAGGGCCCTTATTGGTTTTAATTGTTTTTAAATTGTGTGTTGTCCTATATCTAAATAAAGTGTAATCCTTGTTTGACTCCTTCACGTAAAACCTTGTAAAAAGTTCTTTATTGGTTGTGCTCCCGTTGTGTTTCTTCTTTTCTTTTTTTGCATATAAGCATGGTGAGCACCCCTACTTGTTATTATCTTATCCTTATTGCGGTGCGCCCACATCCCCCCTCTTTTGACATATTGTAAATAGTTCATAGGCCATTATTTACAACTATGTGTTGGTTTCTTCATTACATGAGTTAATGATGTCAATAAATGTACAAATGTTTGTCATGAAATATTTTTCATTCTCATGTTGGTTCAGAGCTGTTTTTTATGATTTCTATCACGAAACTTCAGTGTTGGTCAGAATGCGGAGGCAGGCCGATGTCAAATTGCCTCATACAGAATATACTGATGTTTGACCCCCCTTAAGAAGCTTGTCACAACAAAAGAGGAAACGTGCGTCGGGGTCCTGATCCGGGGGTCCTTGGCTCCATTGCGGGTAATGTGCAATATCTGCCTAACTGCTCCCTCTAGCTGGCCACAGAGGGCGAGCAATCTAGCACTATTTGCACCCTAGGATGATTATAACTGTGAACTTTGCAAATTCTGAGTAGGGTTGTTATATAAGCCAATGCACTCTAACCCCTTAGCGACCTAGGACGTTGTGGGACGTCTTGACTTTCCGTACTTTAAGGACCCAGGACGTCCTGGCGAGTAACGCGGCTCGTTGCCATGGTAACTGTGATCGGGCGGCGGCGCTCTATGATTCCTATCACAGAGGCCTGGAGCTTCAGCTCAGGGGAAGTAGATTCCCCACCCCACCCCCAGGATGACGGTGATTGGCTGTTAGAACAGTCAATCACTGTCATCCTCTAAATGCAATGGCGGCGGCTGTGGAGCAGCGCTGATGGGGATGATCCTCCCATCAGATCGCTTCTATCAGAGCTTGGGGGGTCGGGTGCCCCCTCCAGCTCTAATGGATGCGATCTGATTGGAGGATCACCCCCATCAACGCAGCTCCATAGCCGCCGCCTGCCATTACTGATCTGCCTGCACCGCTGCTCCAGAAGTCCCCCCTGCTCCTGTGCCCTGCTCCTTCCTCTTCCCATTCGCTGCCCCTTCCTCCAACTTCGGCCCCCTGGCCCTCATCCTCCTCCTGCTCCGGTCTGCTCCTGCTCCCCCCTCCTCCTCCGGTCTCCCGCTGCACCCCCCTCCTCCTCCGGTCTCCCGCTGCTCCCCCCTCCTCCTCCCGCTCGGACTCCCACTGCTCCCTGTCTCCCCCCCCCCCCTCCAATCTATGTGCCCACCCTCCCCATGTGCTGCCCAAGGCCCCCGCACCTCTGCCGGCCGTTCTCCTCCGCCGCCGGCTCCTCCTTTGTGCAGCTTCTGTCTGCAGGCTGAGCTGCTGCTGGAGGAGCTGACAGACACCGGACTGCTGCAGGAGATCTCAGGTGAGTATGGATGGATGGATGGATGAATATTGGATGGATGGATGAATGATGGATGGATGGATCAATGAATGATAGATGATTGATGAGTGCTTGATGGATGGGTCTATGGATGATTGATGGACGGATAATTGATGGACTAATGGATGATGGATGGATGGATGATGGACGGATGGATGATGGACGGATGGCTGGATGGAGTCAAAATCATGATGCATAGATCATTGCCATGCAGTGCACCATGACTGAGCCCAGTGACTGCAACAAGTGGACACTTGATCCCTTATTGTAATCACTGGGGTCAGAGTCATGGTACACTGTATGGCAATGATCTGTGCATCATGACTCTGACTCCATCCAGCCATCCGTCCATCATCCATCCATCATCCATCGGTTAATATTTAATATTGGTTAATATTTTACAAAAGTAAATTTATTGTTATGAATTGGCCATTTATGAAGGAGTCGGAGCCGGAGTCGGGACTTGATAAAATCCAGGAGTCGGAGTCGCAACTGTGGCTTACTGACTCCACAGCCCTGGCCCCCAGTGGTGTATACAGCAGCCCCCAGTGGTATATACAGCAGCCCCAGTGGTGTATACAGCAGCCCTCAGTTTTATGTACAGCAGCCCTAGTGGTGTATACAGCAGCCCAAGTGGTGTATACAGCAGCCCCAGTGGTATATACAGCAGCCCCCAGTGGTATATACAGGCCCCCCCCAGTGGTATACAGGCCCCAGCAGTGTGACATATAGGCCCACCAAGTGCTGTCACACTGCCCCCCAACTGTTGTGAGGCCCCCCCCTGCTGCTCATCATACCATCCGGCGTCTTCTGCAGCACCGCGCCGGTCCTCCGTGCTCCCGTCCACGGCTGTATCCGGGGTCCCCGGCCATCGCAGCGCATGACGTCATCGCTACTGCGATGCGCCGGTCACATGACCCCGGATACAGCCGAGGACGGGGAATGGAGGACCGGCGGGGTGCTGCAGAAGACGCCGGATGGTAAGATGAGCAGCAGCGGGGGCCTCACAACAGTTGGGGGGCAGTGTGCCAGCATTTGGGGGGCCTATATACAGATATGCACTGCTTCTCCCTGCCGCTGATTGACAAGGGGAAGCAGTGCATATCTAATGAGCGGCCCCACGTGACCAAACGCTCATTCAGCTGCCTCCCCCCGCCTCCCCAGCACCCAGACACAGCCCACACCGTATTGACTCGTGTATAAGCCGAGGGGGGGACTTTTCAGCCCAATTTTTGGCCAGAAAAACTCGGCTTATACACGAGTATATACGGTACACAGGTTAGGGCCAGTTCACACTTGCACCCGGTTCCGTTAGGGGGCGATCCTCAATGGATCTGACTTCCTGATGACCCCGGGCAAGGCTGGCGGGATGCCGGCATTCTGTCAGCCTTTAGCATTGAAGCAAACGGGCGGTTTTTGCTACTCTCAATCATCCGCTCGCTTCAGTCTTGCCGCTATCCACTACATTGAAGCAAAACGAAAAGTAGAACATGTTCTACTTTTTGTTCAGCTCTAATGGAGCAGATCACGGCAAGACGAAAGTGAGTGGACGGCCGCGATTACCAAAAAGCGCCCGTTCGCTCCAATACTGTTTTACATTTAGTTCTGTTTCAATGTAGCAGATCGTGGCAAAACTGAAGCGAGCAGATGGCCGTGAGTAGCGGAAGCAGTCTGTTCGCTTCAATGATAATGGGTAACAGAATGCTGGCATCCCGCCAGCCTCGTCCGGGGTCACCAGGAGGTCAGATCCATTACGGATTGCCTCCTGACGGACCTGGATGCAAGTGTGAACAGGCCCTTAAATGACACGTTTATTTCCTTTGGGTCAACGACATAAAAAAAAAATGATGTCCTATTTGCCATTATACCTCGTTATATACTAGGCCTATTTGGACCCAAATTACTATGCCATTTTTTGCAATGACCTGTGTTAATTACTTTGGAACGCTGTCACCTATCCACGCCATTCTGAGATAGTTTTTCGTGACATATAGTACTTTAAGTCAGTGCTAAATAGGGGGTCAATATATTTAACCATTTGATATAACAGAATATTTGACTTTTTTTTAAATAGCAATTTTTACTTTCAAAAATGTTTTGGTGGGGTGGTGGGTGTGTAATAGTTTATTGGGAAGTGAGGGGGACTTGGGAGGGGGAAGAAGTCAATTAGTGTTAATTTGTTTTGAAAAAGAAAAAAAGTGTTTATACTTATTTTTATGCATAACACGCTGGGTTTATGGGGCCACAAGACCCCAGCTTGTCAGGCAGAGCGGCTGCAGCGTGCAGCAACACTTGTCTCTGCTGATCATGGCACAAGGGATTTAAAACCCATTGTACTGTGACAGGCAGCACTGCTCCGGGCAAAAGTAGTCCTTTAACCCTCTATGCTCATCAGGGCTGTGCACGCTGCATCAGCGCACACAGCCCTGGATCTCCCCTGTAGGACAGCTGAGAATGACTCAGGCGCTACAGAGGGCTTCCCCCGGGAACCGATGACGCTTCAACAGCGTCATTAGGCTGCGATTGGCTACCCAGAAAAGGGAGGCAATCGGAGCGCTGCTGGGGACAGCAATCGGGATACCGCCAGGCCGAGGCAGGAGTCTAAGCTTGCCGGTTTGCAGTGCTGGATGTCCCCGGGGACCTTCAGGAACAGATTTCATATTTTGCGTCACGCTACGGACATGTCGGACACATCCTTTGTACAAAAGCGGTTAAACACCAAAAATGGGCCCCCTTACAAATACAGGGATCAGGAATTCCACATGTATCCATATTGTTACACCCATGTATACACATATAGCCCACCAGTAAGGACTACCTTTTCATCCACATATAGCTCCCCCCAATAAGAACCCCGCCTTTTTTCTGCATAGTACCTACATCCACATATTGCCTCCCAGTAAGGTCTCCCCATCTATCCACATAGCACCCCATGTAC